>VTPC01090556.1:14604-65862 GCA_011009095.1 Ignelater luminosus | reverse complement strand
GTGATCACAATTGGCCACCGAGATCTTGTGATTTAACACCTTGCGACTTCTTTCTTTGGGGCCACGTGAAAGAGAAGGTCTACGCCAACAGCCCAGCGTCGATTCAAGACCTCAAAGATGGAATTCGTGAGGCTATCGAGGACATAGGGCAGCCACTTTGCGATTTGGTTATGGAAAATTTCATGAAAAGGATATTTGTCCTGTAAGCGTGGTCGTGGTGGTCATTTGCCTGATGTTATTTTCCACTATTAACGGCATACCTTCCTCTTTATAATGAAATAAACATCCGATCATTTATATTAAAAAATGGCACTTTTCTTTGAATATCAAAATAACACCTCTTATTAGAAAACCCTTTACAAAGTCTAATAGTGTTCAGTAACTCTAGGATGAAAAACGCTAGTGCTATTTTATTTACTGTGAAATTTAAATTGGTAGGTATCTAAATAATGACAATTTGCCCTACGAAGTGTTATTTTTAAAAGGCAAATTTAAATTGAAGTTTAAATAGTGTTCAATTGTTCTGTAGCGTGCTGGCCTGTAAAAGATCAAGGACCAACACTATAAAATCTAATTGCTTTTAATATTAACTAGATTCATTTTGAGAAATACAACTGTTGTGACAATTAAATTCATGGCAATAAAGCTTTACTTTAAATTAGCAATTAAAAAAATTGAGCCCAAAAATTATAGCAGGCGTAATAATAAACAAGGAAACGAAAGAAAATCATAATTGTTCCTAAGTGCTAGAGCGCGACTCCCGGTGTTGGTGGCAGTAGAGTCTCGATGAGTGTTAGTAGTTAGTGATCACAATTGGCCACCGAGATCTTGTGATTTAACACCTTGCGACTTCTTTCTTTGGGGCCACGTGAAAGAGAAGGTCTACGCCAGCTGCCCAGCGTCGATTCAAGACCTCAAAGATGGAATTCGTGAGGCTATCGAGGACATAGGGCAGCCACTTTGCGATTTGGTTATGGAAAATTTCACGAAAAGGGTATTGTCCTGTAAGCGTGGTCGTGGTGGTCATTTGCCTGATGTTATTTTCCACTATTAACGGCATACCTTCCTCTTTATAATGAAATAAACATCCGATCATTTATATTAAAAAATGGCACTTTTCTTTGAATATCAAAATAACACCTCTTATTGGAAAACCCGAAAATGGAAATTATTTTATTTATTTATTTGTTTTATCGACGAAATTAAAAAAAATTCGTATCTGAATTCGTACATTCCGTCTGTCTGTTGGTCTGTTGCCATGTTACCGTAACTTTACAGGACATGTTATACAGTGTGTTCCCGGATTGACTTCACTATAGGTATAATTGACCAAAAATTCTTGAATTTCGTTATGATGTTTTGGGATCCCGGCCTGCTTGGTCTGAAAAAAATTTCAAGCACATTTTTAGTTTTTAAAATCCAAGAAGAAAGTTATTTTATGTTGAAGCAAAGTGCCATTTCGGTCAATAATACGGCAAAATGTTATTAAGAAAAGTTGTTCAAAATATGAAATTATGACTATATGCAAAATTCCACAAACATCGGATCACTTTGACTAAATCAGTATTTTCTTGCATTGTAACTGCAGAAAAAAACGTTTTCTGTATAAATTGTCAAAAAGATTTTTAATAAGGTATTGTATTTAGAAAAAAAAACATAATAATTACTCAATTAGAACTTTTTTCTTCTTATTCCATTTTAATAAAAAAATTACAAATGCATAATACACAATATGTGTTTTAAAACGGTACCAAGTTAAATATGTTGGTAACCAACAGCGGCGTACCACAGGGGTCGGTTCTTAAACCTGCCTTTCTTAAAATTTACAATAACGATTTTAACGAGATTTCTGACAATGTAAATGTTATAATGTCACACTTTGCTGATGACACTAATCTATTAACTACAAATACATGTTTAGACAATGTTGAACATGCAAACTTACTGGTACGCGCTGAAACAAATAAACTTACTTTAAATGAAAATAAAACAGTCAATATAATTTTTACAAGTAGGGCAGTAGAGGGTAGTGTAGCCACAGATAAAGTAAATTATCTAGGTATTTTTCTTGATCAAAAATTAAATTGGCCTGCACACATCGATCCTTGACAAATAAAATTTTACGCAACGTATTTGTTATTAAAAATCTGATATTAACAATCTACCATACGCTAATAATGTGTCGCATATAGGTTATGGTCTGATTGTGTGGGGCAATGCACCTGCAGCTTCATGTATATTGGACTGCAAAGTCTTACGTATAATATGTGATCTTGATTACCAAGAGGAAGTTAGGCGTAAGTTTATAGAATTGCAACGTCGTACGTTTAGTTTTTATTGCCTTTTATATTATGTACACGTTTATATGAATAAGTGATGTTATTACTCTGACTGTTGTATACACTTGTTGTATTTGACAGCATACATTTTTCTATCTGTCTTTATGTAACTAATCAATTTAATGTGGTTCTGGTTACGTATTACTCTTCACATTGTTCTCCTAGCGAAAGATTGTCGTCTAGACAATATTTGATGAGTTCTACCAAATTATACAGCACTGCTATAGTGCCGTGCGCACCTATCGATTAATACGTTCCATCTTATCCTATAGAAGTTTGTATACTAGGTTTTGAAGTCAAATGATCACCAATTTAGTGTAAACTATCAAGCAATACGTCCTACTGTCTGTCTCTGATTTCTACTTAGAGCTTAATGCTACGGTTTCAAGTTTTTTAGTGAAATTCTGCGTAGGTACTTTACTCGTGTTTTGTTCTTGTACCGCATTCGAATATGACATGTACTACTGTCTTAAGTGAGAAGATCGACCGTCAATTAGTTTGTAAGAGTTGGGTTAACGCAGTCTACTAGAGCAGATTTCAGGAAGTTTTGTATTTGTCCTGTGCAAAACCTTTTATTTTCGCAGTGGGTAAATAATGTCAAACTTAACTCACTTAAATTAATTTACAATCTCCCATTATTGGTTTATCGATTCCATCAATCAATTGTGTTATTCTGTAATATCAGAATCAAGTAGGCCTTACATTAAATAAGATCCATGTCTACTATGGTATATTGTATTCTTTATTTTATGTCTAACCTATTATTAAAAAAAACTAGTATGTCGTAATTAAGAAGAGAGAATAGGATAGCCTAATAAAACATAAAATCTACAGCGAATTTAGAATATTAGTTATGACTTGCAGAAAAGAAGATGAAAAGATATAACTGTTAGAAGAAAGTAGAAAATTTTTATTTGCATACCTTGAAATAGATAATCGGAAGAAAGAACTAAATAAAAGGTAATGTTTTAATTTACAATTCCTTTTTATCCACGCTTTTTAAACATATATAGAATTAATAAACAATTAAAAATTAGAACAGTCCAATTTATAAAAATGTTGTAAGGCATCTGTTAATGGAATGTTTGGATAATACTGTGCATCATATAATTGAAACTCACATTTTAAAATTTAAAAAGTTAAATTAAAAATCTCATAATGGTAGTTAATTTCCTGCTTTGTATTTTTTCTTCCTTAGTAATTTTCTAATCAATACTACTAGGAAACTCCCAACAGTAATTACTAACACTAAAACACTGCGTTAATGTTATTATGCAAATTCAAATGATTTTATGATGTCTCTTTACTGCGTAGTAAAGTTTTAAAACTCGCCTAATACAATTTTTAACGGATTGGATTATACATATTCTCATATTGAATTTTATAAATGATTATTTTTCAAAATGTTAGATTTGTTAAATATAAATGAATAAATTATAAAATCCTTCGCATTATTCTTTGGCAATATATAGGTTAAGCTAAAAATTCAACAAAATCAAATAAAAAATTCTTTTCTAAGCTAAAATAATTATACGGTAAAGAAAACCCTCCTTTTTTATTTAATAAATATTGAATGAGATGATTGCATTTCCTATTTTAATATTTGAGTAACTGTATGTGATCACATTCTCCTTACATGAACCTTTTAAAATCGGTTTCCTTTTGGTTTCTTCCGACGACATAGTACCTCTTCCTTGCATGTTAAATATTGTTTTTCCGACTTCCACCTTCACAATCTTTCATATATGTATCTTTTACATTTATAATAAAATACTGGGAATTTCTTCGCTGTTTTCATTGTCTTTGTTTAACGGACATTTACTTGTGTTTTGCAATTTTTCATTTCTTTAATTAATTCAAATCTTTACGTAATGATCTTTTCTTATTATTTGGAGGAACATCTTTGTTCAAGATATCAAAGAAATACTTGAGATGTTTTTACTTATTGATCACGCCTTAGTATCTATTACCGTAAAAGTTTTCAGTGTACTCTTTACCTAACACGTTCAGTGCAGAGCTTCTCAGAAGTCATGACAAGAATTTAGTTCTAGCTCACCTACTTTCAGGCACGTAGTGAACGTAGTATACAAGATAGGAAATATACCTAACACCGCCCAATGGCCCACCACCGATTCACCATCCAAAATCGATCAAAACAAAATTTATTATTCCTCCAGAAAAGAATAATTTTGCTACTAAGAAGTATTTATCTTAAGTATCTAACTATGCAGGACGTTTGGTGGGAGATGACCTTTCATTCTCATTTCAATGGTACTCTCTTCAACTAACTCAATATGTAAACATGATCCGCAAATAATAGTACCCTGTGAAATATATGTAACAGGTCACATTTCATACATTTAGTTGTCACGAAAATGGCGAATTTCGACGAAAGACTAAGGGAAATTGTTTACATTAAGGAATTCTAATCAGTGGAGTCAAAATGGCTGCGATTAGAGTATACTATCGTGACATCATAAAATGTGTGGTTTTCAGACTTGGTTGCGTCTCGTTGTACAATCTCTACAAAGCGAACACTACGCACATTAGAATTTTTTTACTTTCCGAAATTTCAATGGAAAACTTTGAAACCCACGCACACTGTATGTATAAAAATTGCCTTAAAGTCGCGTCTTTTAAACAAAATTGCGTAAGTTGGAAGGTTACACGCTGTATAAATCAAAATTATCTAAGAAAGTGTTCTACAGAAAGAATTATGGTTTTCAAAATAACTAAAGCTATAATTTTATTGAAGTTAATTTGCTGAGATTTCAGAATTTATAAGCAAACTTAAGTCTCAAGTGGGCAGATACATAATAGAATATCAACACCTAAACACGTCATTCTTTCAGTTGTAATAAAGCATAATATTTCAAACAGCAAAAAATATTGCATTGGAGACTCGTAAAAATGTCTGTTTATTGCACGATATACGACGTTACCTTTGCGAAACTCTTGTCCGTTGTCCTTTTAAGATTTCTGTGCATTTGTCATCATCTTGAAATTCTCTTTATAAATTTATTGGAAATGTAAGAAGACCTTCAGAAATGATCTTCGCACATAAATTGTATTTAAAATAATGTAAGTTGAAAAATTCTTACGTCAGCTGTTTTATCAATAAATGTAGCATAATTAGATACTACGTTAATTAGTAGCTAATTCTCTCTATAAATAAAGAAGAATGTATAAAACTGAAATAAATTTAAGAAAATTTTGTGAGGTTTCTAGATTTTGATTTAATTATCATTATTCATTAGCAAAAAAGACAGCGCTAATGCGTGGGTTTGTATAGGTAATACAATAAAATACTTCGCTTTAAGAGCATTAGCAAATTAAATTAGGTATTACGAAGTAAAGAAAAATGTTTATTCCTTTCTATTACAGAAATTTGAGAAAGATTTGATATCGTGAAACATGATTTTTAATTTTATTTAATTTCTTAACCTTCCTACCTATCCTCATTTCTATGTTAATTATATTGATTCTGGAATCTGTACCGAACGTTCAAACAGTAACTGGATTGCTAATAATTAATAAAGAAGGAAAGCATACCTTGATCATAATTAATTAAGTAATAATTAAAGATTCATAGTGTACTACTCTAAAACAAATAAATTACTATGTGAAAATAGTATAACATACCACTAAAGATACCTCTCTGGCCTTTTCATATTTATATTTATAAATTGTTGATAATTGTTGGATTTAGATTTCCCAAATCAGTATCTATCCACAGAAGCTATACCAATTAGATTACAAACCTATAATATACCTGGTAAACATTTTAAAGATACATGCTTATGCTTTGTATACTGTTTTTGCTCCGTTTTATTTACATCCTGTAAAATTTATATAATGACGGGCTATATTCACCGGGTAAATTGGCTTTTAACTTTCTCAAATAAATAAAACTAAAAAAGTAAAAAATTCAACAAAAACTATATAACAAAAGTTCTATTGTTCTTGTTCATTTTGCAACTTTTAGATTCTTCTAATTCACTTTTATGTCTCAACGCTTGATCCAGCTGATCCCAATAGTACTTCGTTGGAGACAAACCGTTAACCTAATTTCTATCTTTAAAACTATAAACAATTAATAACTTTAATTCCCTGCCGCCATAAAATTTCAAAAAAGAAACGAATATTGCTAGTAAGGTTGTGGACTTGAGTGTTTAGACTTTAAGGATAACAACTCGTGATCTGGTGCCTCAAAGTTTCTCCCTCACCAGCAAATATTGTAGGTATAAGATTATGCAAGACAATGCAATTTTATTAAGAGAATATCAAGATTTAACCTCAAAAGCGGTGCTTTTTTAATATGACTATTCATATATTACAGATGCTGTTCTTCAAGAAAATTTAAAACTGAACCTATTTACACAGAAAAACAACTGTGATTAAAATTACAAAATCGTTGTAGTAAAAATGCTGTCGTTGAAAACACCTCAATTGCAGTAAATACTACACTATGTCTAACCTATTCTCTACTACAGCAATAGTAAATTTTAATGTTTTATTGTAGAAAAAACTTTTTAGTAAATTTTACTACATTGCTGTACTTTTTACTTTTACAATATGGTTGAATTTACCAAGCAAAATAATACGTATGTGCTTTACACAAGCATTAGTTAATTTTACACAAGCATTAGTTAGAATCGACGAGTGGGGTCAGCCGTTCTTATGTTTGGGCGGTGTTATTAGATGGCGCCTTAGTATTCTCATGCTGTTAAATGTTATACTTGATTAGTATATAACCAGTGTGAAGCGGAAAGCATTGACTTGCATTATCCTTCACTGAGGGGTCCAAACAAAGACGAAACGATCGTTGCGACGTATGTTTAGTTAATGCTTGTACGAATTTTTATTTGTGGGAGACACAATAAATGAATCTAATGGATCGTTGTCCTTTGTTTATGATAGATGTCTACTTGTTAAAATAGCGTTCAGAGTTGTATAAAAAAGCACTCTAGTCAAGTAAAATTGTAATTATTACACAGTATTTAGTAAGCTTTACAAAGCCGTATTATTCAACAGTAATTAAACGTCATATTTACATAGAATTTAGTGTAAAATTAACTTTTAAACTATTTATTTTTACCAGCAGAACTGTAAAATTAACACTTCTAACGAAACTATGTTCTACTGTAGTACCTGTGCAATTTTTACTACAAAATGTAGTTAATGTTTTACAACAATTTGTAGTATAATTTACATTCTACCAGTTACTACAATTGCTTGGTAAAATATACCACAGCCTGTTGCTGTCACTATATTTACTACCGATTGTAGTAGGTATCACTCCAATTGGAGAACTTTTAACTGCAACTTTTTTTCTGTGTACCCTTAATCTTAATTCGACATTTAACAATTTCAAACATTTCTGAATAAAAAAGTTGATACAGGAAAACTGCAGTTCTTATTTAACTGATACCCTAAACAGCGCTTTTGCACCCCTCATCAAACAACATTGAAAATTTTCTGACTTAGAAAACTGTAACTGCTAGTAAGGAAAAATTCATCGGTTTAAATACATTAACCTATACCCAACAAGCTAAACAATTCGAAAAACATGAGCAGTTTGGACATTTTTATGGGCACGGAGGTTCAAAAAAAGATAGTTAGATAGATGGGTTTGCCAAATCTCGCTCTGAAACCATACCTGCAGTAATTGTGTAACGGGAAGATGCTCAAAAGTATGCACAAGTCCCGTCCAGCCCAATGGTAGATGTTAAATCCCGTAGCTCATGCCGCAGATGGGGTGGATTTTCAAATGAAGTTACCTAGCCGCACAAAGAGAAGCTCACCGATTTCAAAAACTCTTATTAACTGATAGATGTTCACAAAAGATGGCGCCAGCAGTCGTAGATCAAAGGGTTCTGATGGTCGGTCACGCGACTACTCGTGAATCCGACACCCTGTATATAGGCTTCTTGCGAAACCTCACCCTGTGTGTAACTTACTTCGTGGAAGCTTTATTAAAACTCGCTTCAACGTTTCACGATTGAGATTCAACACCAAATAAAAAAACTGTATAAACACGTGATTCGTCTTAATCAATTTTGACAAGGAAGTCCTCTGAAGACTTCCTTCTTTTTCAAAAAAAAAGATCCAAGAAAGAAATACCAGTTTAATATTTACTTCTCTCTTGAACAAAGGTATCAGACCTTTAATTGAAATTTAGACTAAGCACCACCGTGCTTTTTAACAGCCAAACGAACAAAGTAACGAAATTAACGCTGCTTGTCTGGACCAGAGATCCACTTACAAAAAAAACAAACTGTAAATAATCGACCTTTCTTACATTTATTAAAGCAATAATAAAAATAGATTAAACACACACAAACAAGAATATAAAAAACAAAATAACACTACAAAAGAATATCAATAAATGGTATGAAGTAGTTTCTTCACTGGAGAACAAAGTTGATAAAGAAATAATGAGAAAATAACAATAAAAACAAGTTATTACAATAAACACAAAAAGAAAAGATTCTGTTACGTTAAAATTTCATAAGATGGAACAAAAGGCCAAAAACTAAATATTAAACCAGTTAAAACAAGATAAAGCTGACAATGAATTTTGAAATAGCAACAAATAAACTTTATATCTAATAACAAAGAAAAACAGTAGTCAAAAGTTATTAATTATGTTGCAATAATTTAACAAACACCAGCTAAAATTACCTGGGAACGTTCCTGTTACAAATTAGTTAAAAATATTACTCGTAAATATTATAATTCAATGAGAAAATCGAAACTAATCTTGCCTAAGCAAGGTTTTCGTATGGAATATTTCACAAATTCCACGTTCTCCTAGTCTTTTATCAAATGAAACAATAATTAAAACTCAAATAACAAAACAAAACAGGTCTTTCTTACTATAACGGCAATGTTTCTTCCAGGTGATATGTGCAGGTTTCTGATTCCCTAACGAAGTGATATCCGATGCAAAATTCCACGTTCTAGCCAGATCCCACCAATGTTCAAGGAAACTTAGATTCCAGAGAACACTCACTTTTATTAACTTTGACCAAGAAACACAAGAACAAAATCCAAGTGTTTATACACAAACTTTAAAAATAACTAAAACCACTTTGAGTCTCAAACGCTGTTTAAATTTACTTAACCCATTTGGTTCACGGAGCTTCCAAGATGTAACACACACAGGTCGACGCTTTACGGGGCGGGAAGTTTCTGTTCTCGACAGACCCTTTAACGTTGCACCAACGGGACCAAAATTGTTGCGTTTCTACCCTCTACAAGTTTTATTTCCTGGGAAATACCAGCGTAACTATAATTGAAGCAAAAACGCTTCCTCAATAACAAAGTTTTCAAAGCACCGCTTTTCGGTAAACAAACCGGCTTTCCTCCGTGAATAACACGACAAAGACCCGACGAAATAAGATTTCTCGAGTCCGATCTCTCTTTTACTAAGAGAATCGCTTCAATTAAATTCGGTTTGTAACCACTTCGGATTTGTAAGGGTACGCCGAAAATTATCCCCGTACGTTGGTTCGAGTACGCAGCTCTTATCGTACTGCCTATTCTCTCTGCGTCTCCTATTGCGCAATGTGTACTTACTGGAGTGGGGTTGAAAAGTCAGATACACGACCTAACAGGTTAAAATGTAGTTATTCTTATAAGACAATGGAAAATTCCACTTCGTAGATTTACCAGCTTGAACCTGACTCAATCGAGACTGTGTAACTCCAATTTTTGCGACTAAGATTCCAGGATTTTATATTGGAAAATAGCAAAAGGCACGTCTACCGGAGCCCAGAAGTCGAGACCACAAAGTTATCAATTCTTTAAAATAACATTGTAACAAACATTCGTTTATAGAATGAAATAATTTAAATATTACGCGTCAGGAAAACAAATACCTGAACGAAATTGAAAGACAGGGGCGGATTTAGTGCGAATTTTAAAATAACATTACAATTGTTGTAAAGATTGCTTTATGATTTCTTCAGGGATTTAGAGGATACACAAACAAATATTTAGTTTTTGCTGAAACTACTAACTGAAATCAATAAAACGAGTTTTCTTCAAGCGTCGTCGGTTAATATCTGGGCTGAAAAACTGTTACTGCAGTTTTATTTGAATTATCCTAATTCAGAAAATAATGATAAATATGAAGAAAGCCAAAATGGGTACCCAGTTGAGAGCTAGCGTATTTAATACAAAGTTTTAAAAGTATCGTCGAGTATCAGAATTGCAAATTGTACCCAATTCGACGCCATATTGCGAGTCTTGTTCTTGTATGAAACTATTTAATAAAAAAAAAACTAATTAATAAATCTTGTGATCAATTTTAGAAAATTCTCCTTAGGAATTTATTCAATAACATCACAAAATATGTATATATACAAAATCTCTTTTGTATTCATTTATACTTCATCGTGCGATTTTTTTTCTAGCGCCTAGTTTTTTGGATTTCTGTTGTAGCATCTCAATTTTAAGATTTAGTAATTACAACTTTCTTAAAGGTTTTTTTAAAGATTTAAAATAAGTTTTTCTCCCAGCAATTCCTAAAATTGCTCTACCAGTGGTAAACGTAAAGCACGGCTCGGGGTTGAGTTTTTGGGGAGACCGGCAGGGGACTGGAAGTAGTGCTACGTTATTATTTGGTTGTGTTGTGGGACACTTTTCTCTCCCACCAGCACGCGAGTCTACCTGGTGACAATTTTTTTTATGCTTTCAGTGCTGCTTAATAGTGAGTTTAACTCTCTTGAGAGTTTCGTTTTACATACTGTTTAAGAAACCTCAAAGACTTGGGGCTTTTTACCTGGAAGATGTTCCATCTCTGAATCCAGATAAGATTTAGTTGTCTTTTCTGATTAGGAAAAGCACATCAGCTTCTTCGTGGTTTCAGGTTTCATTCTCAATCAGCCAAATTTTATTATGCCAAGCTCCTATGCTGGATTATGTACAGGCTGTTTACTTACTGAATTTCTAATCTTTATCTCATTTCATTAAGAAGTTTTAATTATTATGAGTCTCAAGAATGTTTCTTTTGCGATTTATTGGTTGTTGTAGGATTTCTATTGATACATAGCTGTTGATCATCAGATTTCTTTTGTAATAAGTTTTTCTGATTAACCTTCTTAAGACTGTTCTTCCTTTACGCTTAGTTTTAATTGTGGCAACTTTTTTTTTAATTTACTTTTTTCAAATTTTCTGCATTATTTGGATTTGCTCGTTGTTTAATATTTTTTTAAATTAATTTAATTGTTATAGATCTCGATTGTTAAATTACAAATGTTTTGTTATTCCGAGATTTGTTCTCTTATGGGATAAAGCTATTGAAAGTAATGTAGCTAATGTAAATAAAAAATTCTATATTTTTCTAAGTTTTATTTTTATTGAGAGTTATTATTAATACTACAATTTCACCATTGAATTTATACCTAGATTTCTTCATATTTATAATTAAGTCTCGAAATGTTTAAGGAGATTTTGCTATTTGAAGTATTATACATTTATGCTTCCTAATTATTTGGTTTTGTATATGCTTATATAGGCGCCCGTTCAAAAATTTTTGGATTTTGTCTTTGGAATATACGTATTTACTAATTATGTTGCAGTTCATTGTGTCTATAACATTCTTCTATACGCTCAAGGCCACCATCTGAGTCTAGCTGGCCTAAGACAATAAGTGTCTTAGTTAATCTAAAGCAAGTATCCCTGTAACGCAAGGATACGTTACAACTCCAGCAAATGTTTCCCGAAAAAAAACATACTATCTGAAAAAATTTTTGTGCTCTTGATACTTTGTTATAAATTGTTTTAAAGTGTTTATTTCTATAGTATATTAAGGATAGATTGCAGTTAATACCTTAACATAAAACAAGATACATTTAGGTGTTGAATGAAGTAGTACGAAGTACGTGTTCAGACACCTTTCAGAAGCAAAGTTAGGAGGTACATCGTCTAAATTTAACAACAGTTACATATTATTAGTATTATATACCATAATTGCAGTGTACGCATCGTAACAACATCAACACGGAGTTCTCTAGTATTTATTGTAAGGGGGTGGGATGTGTGCTAATGAAATTACTACGCTGTGGTAATGTGTCTAATCCCCGCTGAGGTAACACAAATACCGCTTTAAATTAAGCAAACCTAATAAAAAGCATTATTAAAACAGCATCTGTGGTAGGTTCGCTACACTTTCGAACAGCCCTATTTCCTTCATTCTTCTATTATTAATATTTTAAAACAGTTGTTTATCAAGCGCGCCGTAGGAATCACCGCAATTTTATACTTTTAATAAATTTTTAAGCCCTTGTCAAGTTTTATTTATTGCTCACCATAAAATACTAAATGCATCTTTCAGTCAGTGTGAACTATGCTATATAAAATAACTAGAATTATCACATAATAATAAGTTTATATTACATGAATAAACACCAGACGTTTCAGGTTGCTTATAGAACAAAGGTTACCAATCGCATACTTAACTTAAAACCAAATCTATAAAAGAACAAGAAGTAATATGTATTTCAATTACGCATTAAAGTAGAAAATTATAGGAACACTAATTACTACTATAAATGGTTGCGTAAAATAAAAGTAGAGAATTTATAATACACAGTCAGTCCAAATTGTAAAGGTATTAATTACATACATATTAAGGTAGGTTAATTTTGCAGCTCGATTGATCAACTTCGTCTGAGCATAAAAGCAATAATCATGTTGCGTTTTAGATACGTACGTGCTATTATATTTGTTAAACTATAAATGTATTTAGGTTACAAGAAATGACATAATTCATATCAGATGTATTTGGTTAATAATGTATAATTTGCTCGCTTTGATCTAATACCATATTAACTATAAACGCAATACACTCAATTATTTTCGAAAAGTCAATTGAACATGAAAGCCATAATATTATGTATCTCGTGACATAATATTAAAACTACTCCTAATTAACATTTTAATTAAAATTTTATATGCATATCAAACGATCACTATCTAGTAATGGGTAGTTACTTATAGGCGTATGCAGGTAGTGAGAAACATTCCTACTTTCCAACTGTAAGAAGAAGTGACGAAACTTCTATATAAATCAGTTATTTTTAAAATAGCCATCTCAGCTTTATTGTCAGCATGGTATCACGTTATGTCTCTAAAACTTACACTTGTAAAACAGTATATCAAAAATGACGATAAAAAGTCAACAGACTATGCTATTTGTTCATTTATTTATCTGTTCATTTTGTTTTAAAGTTTTAATAACATGCTACCGCCATCGTCTTGCTGTCTGTGCAGCGGTAGTTTCTCTTCCAACCCTCTTGAAAGGAAACATTGGACTAATTTGAATATGTATAGATTTTATTAGTAATTCTCTTCACATTAACGAAATCGATTACTAGAATTTCTGAAAAAGAAGTTAAGCAATGTAGTTAACTCTCTAAATGAACAATTAAATGAAAGACAGTTTTAGAATATTTAAACTCTCTTTCTTAAGCACAGCTGTCGAAAAAATTGCAAATTTAATTATTCATACTTCTGAACGTCAATTACGCATTGAAACTCGCTACTCCCTAAGCTACTATAGTAGTTAAACCAAAGAATCAGCAGCAAAATAGATCTATCACCAAATCTGCTATTTTAAAAGAATTAGGCCCTATTTCTTCGGATATACGAGGTCTGTTCAAAAAGTATCGCGAATTTTGAATTTCCGCGGGTTACGTATATTCGATTTTTAATTTTTTTGTGGCGTTATGTTGGTACTCACGTCCCTCACTTATGGCGACAAGTTCGGCCATTTTGAATGTTCAGTTAATTTTTGACAGCTGTTTTGCTTGGACGTGTTTTGGCTCGTTTTCGATTTTTGCCTTTTCCAAAAAATGGATCAAAGAATCTGTATCAAATTTTGTGTGAAAAACAAAATTAAGTGCGCGGACGCATTCCGAATGTTGACTGTGACATATGGTGAAGCTACCTTGGACCGAAGCAACGTTTATCGGTGGTACAAAATGTTCTCAGGGGGCCGAGAAGATGTGAACGACGAAGAGCGTGCCGGACGCCAGAGCACGTCAACAACAGACGAAAACGTTGATGAAGTGAAAAAAATAGTATTCGCCAATCGTCGAATCACCGTTAGAGAAGTTGCTGAGGACCTAAACATATCGATTGGCTCGTGCCATTCGATTTTTACCAATGATTTGGGCATGAGACGGGTCGCCGCGAAATTCGTACCAAAATTGCTCAATTTCGACCAAAAACAGCATCGCATTAACATTGCTAAGGAGCTGTTGGACTCTGTCCGCGACGACCCAAATTTGCTCTAGAGGGTCATAACTGGTGACGAATCATGGGTTTATGGTTATGACGTGGAAACCAAAGCTCAATCATCCCAATGGAAGCTGCCGCACGAGCCAAGACCGAAAAAGCGCGCCAAGTTCGGTCTAATGTTTTGCTTACAGTTTTCTTTGATTGCAGGGGCGTGGTGCATCATGAGTTCTTGCCACAGGGTAGAACGGTCAATAAGGAATATTACCTGCAAGTTATGCGCAATTTGCGCGAAGCAATCCGCCAGAAACGCCCGGATTTGTGGAAGAACAAAAATTGGCTTTTGCATCATGATAACGCCGCTGCTAACACATCGTTGCTTGTGCGCAAATTTTTGTCCAAAAACAACACACTAATGATGCCGCAGCCACTGTATTTCCCAGACCTGGCCCCCTGTGACTTTTTCTTGTCCCCGAAACTGAAGAGGACCATGAAAGGACGACGCTACGCTACGATTGAGGAGATAAAGACGGCATCGAAGGAGAAGCTGAACAAGATCACAAAAAATGATTTTTTGAAGTGCTTCGAGGATTGGAAAAAACGTTGGCACAAGTGTATAATATCTGATGGGGATTACTTTGAAGGGGACAAAATAGATATTCATGAATAAATAAATAATTTTTGAAAAAACAAAATCCGCGATACTTTTTGAACAGACCTTGTACATATTAAAACGTCAGGTCCGTACACGATGATGGTCTTATTTTGAATCTTCGCTGCCAAAACGACACAGATAATTTCAGGTCATTAGCATCATTCAACAGTAATGATGTCAGGTAGTATACTGCCTATGAATAGAATTGCAGGATTTTCACAAAAATTAAATAACTTTGCTTTGTGCCGCTACTTGCTTAAACAAAATTCTGATATCATCGTAGATGACAGCATCTGTAAGTTACGATCCCACTAAAAGAAATGAGAGTTTTTTAAGTAGATTCTATTATCTACCAAAGCATCATGAATGTAGGTTGTGTATTGATTGGGCTGGATTCTTGCATTGTTTACTATGCTATCACTATTCATGGAAAGACTGTAAGAACACTGTGAAATGTACATTATGTGTTGGACAACATGCCGTCAAAGATTGATCTTCTAAAAGGCTCTGCTGCAATAGCTACATATTTTTCAAGAGTAAAAGTAAATCAGCTACAAACATCGACGTGAAACATGCGGCATGGGATTGTAATGAGAGTCATATATCGACTGTGAGTAAACAATATCTCTTATCTATTACGCTTTTCCTGTGTAAATAGGAGTTATTGTTCGCTCACTGTCGATATACAAATAACTAATACTCAAATTAATATTCTTCCACCTTTGAAATAGTAACTATAGCCACCTCCATCAAATATTACATATTCTGTAAAACATGATAATTTAACAATTATTCCAGATACGCATCTGCACATTTATTATCAAGACCATCTGATATCTTTCTCTGAAATATGGTTAAGCAATGATGTTTCAAATAATGAATTGTTTCCTGGCCATTTCATTGTTTTTCTTTTGCAAAGGTAGGGGACTCTAGGTAGCAATTAACACTGGTTTGTTTCCAGTTCCAGCTTTAGATCTTTTCTTGTCCCTACTAGTGATTTAGTAGACATTATGCTCTTAATGGGTGTTATAATTATTTATAGTTAGGTATATTTGCTGTTTATGTTCCGCTATCCTACTGCAAGTATCTGCAAGCCCGCATCAATCTACTGTGTGACTGCTGTTACGTTAATCGTCTAGTCTAAATATTGACAAATATTTCGTTATATCGTTTAATATAATCCATAGCCCTCTAGATTAGGATTACTCCATTAATGGTTTGACGCATGTAAAAGATCTTAGCATTTATTTGATGTTAAGCTCTCCTTTGTAAAACACGTCAATCAAGTTGTATCGGTTGCTATTAAGACCTGTGGTTTTACTTATAGAAACTGCAAAGGTCTCTCCAACATGCATTTCTTAGAAATTTATACTTTGCATTCGTAAGATGTAGATTACTTAGAATGCGGTTTACTTATATGGTATCTCTTATAGAAGGTGTCTCAAATTCGTGGCTTACCATTGGGATGTTGCAAACCGTATGAGATACGTTAAATCGGTTAAATCAGTAGAAAGTTGACTATTTTGGAGATCAGTTTATTGATGTCTTTGTTTTTCCAGAAAAGTTCACGGTTTACTAGATATTCGATAAAAACAAAGTTATCCGATCTTGAAAGTGGAATATCTAAGAAACAAGCAAAGATAAAAACAAATGACAAAAAGGGGGTTTCAGGGAATTTTGTTTTGCTTCGACGACAGTGAAATGCAAACGCAAAATTTTTATAATGGAACGCCTACCTAAGCGCGTTTTGAATGCTTTTCAGTGATATAGGTTTGATATGGTTATTGTTTTGTTTTACCAAGTTACGACGTGAAAACTAGTTTCATCTTAGAGTGCCATGACATCAAATACATTAAAGTTGTAGATTTTTATCAAATAAATTGTATTTGTTATACAATAATTACTAAAACAAAGGAAATGCGCTTTTAAAATATTTTACCGGACATTGTCAAAATGAACTTGTAACAGGTAAATGGGGAATTTATCAAGTATTTGTTTAATTTGGAATTGTTGTACTCGATTCAGCTCCAAAAATCTTCTTATTCATGTAATGAACGGAATGTACATATTCTGTTGTCTTTATCATCAAGTTGCAGGTGTACAGCACCAAAACCTTCTTGATTAGTATCCATGAGATGCTAAATCTTCGTTTTAGGACTGAAAATCTTCAAAATTAATCCGCCACAAAGCACCTACTTATAGTATTTGGAAAATACATCTTCAAAGTTTACTTCTTATACACTATTATTATAATTCAATGTTTGTGTTTTACCTTGCCCGCCCAGTGAAGGAGTAGTAAATTAGTGTTAGGTCAAATGGGAAATTAACAGAATTAGGAAATACTAACACTGATAGATTTTCTAAAACGTTTATACAGGGTGATTCTGAAATAAAGGGCATCCTTTTAATAGGTGATAAGTGAGGCTAAAAGAAGACAAAAAATGAAAAAACGAAGTGGCTCCGTGAAAGTTGAAAATTTTGACAATTTTCCTAAATATTAAAAACTGAAGCCGTCTCTGGTTAGAAAAAGGAAAGTGTTTCTTGCATTGTCGCCTTAAAAAGTGAAAGTTAAGGAGATTTATGGTGTTTTTAAACCTTTGTAGTGCAAGAACGAAAATTTATCAGACATGCCTATTTTCTTGGAACTATTAGTGCAGCTGTAGTAGCACAATGAACAATAAATGCCATCATAAGCTACCCCCTGGACATTTTACAACTTTCCCTTCTTAAATCTGAAGTATGTTTAACATGCAGGATTGTTGAAATTCGATAAAACAGTAAAAAAATAATAACAAAATTTATGTTACGAACAATTAGACTCCAGTCTCACAAGCAACATTTTAATCCCTTATTATTATTTAGTCACATGAATAGGAAATATTTTAAATGGCCATGGATTACACATACTACTTGAATGAAACATGCGTAAGGAAGGTACTACTAACTATCACCTCTGTATTTAATTCAGTTTAATAAATTCAACCAATTTCTATTTATGTAGCATAATGCTTGTTGAAGTTTTTGGTTCTTCGGAAGTTTACAGAAAAAAATCACTAACAGTAAAATTTTAATATTTTTCCGTTTGCAGATTAAAAAGTAAAAGTTCATACTAGTTATTTATGGCATTGTAGAAACCAGATAGACTATTATACCCCTCACATAAATAGTAAGAACTACCTGTCAATGACAAGGACAGTCAGTCAACCCCTATCGATTTTTGCTTAAGTAAAAGTATGAGAGCAGGACCGGCTTGACTTAGCGATTAAACTTCAATCGCATTTTTCTCGGAAACTATGTAATTTTTACCTACCGTTTTTTATCGCAAATGTATGTAAAGGGTTTTCCAATAAGAGGTGTTATTTTGAATAGCCCGCTATTTCGGTAGATGTCACTTTTGAAGCTATCATTTTTTGACATTTGACAAGTAGAAACTACGCCATTAATAAATATGGAACGATACACGCTTCAACAACGCATTGAAATTATTAAAATTCACTATAAAAATGGTGAAAATTTGGCAGAGACGGTTCGTAAAACTCGAACATTTTTGGGTCACCGTGAAGCACCTTGTCGGACCGCAATACAGAAATTGGTGAAAAAATTCGAGCTCTTGGGACAAGTTAGTGATGTGAAGAATAAAACCCGTGCACGTCGCTCAAGAACAGCCGAGAATATTGCTGTTGTAGCCGAAAGTGTTAAAGTAAACCCAGGTTTGTCCATTCCTCGTCGTTCTTTGGAATTAGCCATTCCACAAACGTCATTACACCGTATTTTGCATAAAGATTTGGGTCTTAAGGCTTATAAAGTCCAGTTAACACAAGAACTCAAGCCGGCCGATCATCAACAACGTCGTGTCTTTGCTGGTTGGGTCGTTGAAATGCATGAAAATGATCCAGAATTCCATCGAAAAATCATCTTGAGTGATGAGGCCCATTTCCACCTCGGTGGCTTCGTCAACAAGCAAAATTGTCGGATCTGGGGCTCAGAAAATCCAAGAGTTAGTGTTGAAAAGTCTCTCTATCCTCAACGTGTGACTGTTTGGTGCGGTTTATGGTCCGGCGGAGTCATCGGACCTTACTTTTTCGAAAACGAGGCTGGAGCAACAGTTACGGTGACTGGATTGCGCTATCGAGAGATGATTAACGATTTTTTATGGCCGGAATTGGATGGTATTGATCTGGACAACGTTTACTTTCAACAAGACGGCGCTACGTGCCACACAAGCAACGAAACCATTGATCTTTTACGGAAAAAGTTTCCGGACCGTGTTATCTCTCGAAGAGGTGATCACAATTGGCCACCGAGATCTTGTGATTTAACACCTTGCGACTTCTTTCTTTGGGGCCACGTGAAAGAGAAGGTCTACGCCAACAGCCCAGCGTCGATTCAAGACCTCAAAGATGGAATTCGTGAGGCTATCGAGGACATAGGGCAGCCACTTTGCGATTTGGTTATGGAAAATTTCATGAAAAGGATATTGTCCTGTAAGCGTGGTCGTGGTGGTCATTTGCCTGATGTTATTTTCCACTATTAACGGCATACCTTCCTCTTTATAATGAAATAAACATCCGATCATTTATATTAAAAAATGGCACTTTTCTTTGAATATCAAAATAACACCTCTTATTGGAAAACCCTTTACTATCACACTGCTATCCACCTTTAAGAGGATACCCTTTATTTCGGAATCACCCTGTATAGTAAGTCTACTAAAGGAGTTTACCTACAAGGCCTTGAGCGAAGTCAAAGAAATAGCCTTTTGTGAGCTGCATCATTGTTTAATCCTCGATCAAAACAACGCACTGATGAGATGGTTGAAGATTATACGTACAGTTGGAACAAAAAAGAGTAGGACAACTCTTGTCACATAGTAGATATATATAAATCAGTCTGCATGTAATATTGTTGTAATATTGATAATACTTACCATAACAATAAAATCAATAAAAATTTGATTTTAAACAACTAGATTAAAGCAAGAATGTGTTGTAAGACTTGTTGCACTTTGTATTGTCCACATGGATGTAAAGCATTTGCTACATTTGAATTTGACAGCAAGTGTAACTTTTGGAGATTTTCCGGAATCCATTCATATCTATCAAAGTCTCTAATGGAACTGTAAGAGACCTAAGGATTGCAATAGGGATACATCTACATTCTCTAGCGTTCGTTGTTAGAAATGGGATGAAAAAATACATAATAAAGTCTAAGCATGATTTTCTAAAACCGTCAAAACAAAAATAAAAAAAGAGGTTGAAAGGAATATTACTCTGTGATGTCTAAACATTTCAAAATTATAAAATAATTTGTTTTCTGTGTCTTTCAATTTAAAGCAAGTCGGTTGACCAAGTTTGTAGCAAAGTTTGTTGAGTCAGATAGTCAAGAAGGATCTATAACGTGTGGACACCATAATTTGGGCACGAAATATTTATTTTTATTTTCTTTTATATTAGGGTTACCAAACACAAAAGAATAAAATAATAATAGCCTCTAATGATAAGCCCGAGTTTAACCAAGTAACCTTCGGATTAAATCTATTCAAAAAGGGGATTTTTTGTTTTTTGTTCAAACGACCGCTATGCTAACAATCTAGCTCGTACCGAACAATCAGACGCTCAAACGACCCGACTCAGAGAAGTGCATTTTAATTTGTCATGAGAAAAAAATGTGGATTGTTAAAATTTTATAGAAGTGGTCATTAGTTTTGAGGCTTGTTCGAGTATGGGGTAATGTAGATCGGTGAAGTGCGACGAGTCAGTAGTTATTATACGGTGGATGTTTGTGCACAGAGAATTTTTTTTGTGCAGTAATACCTAATTTGGTCATTAATAAACTTAAAAGAAATAATATTTAGGAATTTTTGTTTCTTTAAATAACCGAATTAATTACGTAATCAAAAACTCTGTTAGATATATTGTGGCTAATTTCAAGTCACTTCTTCTACATAGTTTTCTGTAGTGTATGTTCATCTAAGAAAAAATACTTTGTATGAACATATTTCATCTTTTATATGGAGTTTAGTTAAGGAAACATTTCAGGATTGTTACAACAATTATTTTGTTCAGGTGCATTTTTTTATTTTCTGTAAAATATCTATTGTACGCATTAAATACGAAGAATACTTTATCATTAATCATTATCATCATCAAATCCTTACTTTGGAACAAACATACAAATTATTATTCGAAATCTAAAAAACTTAAATAAAGAAAATAGAAAACAATTGATGGTTACTATTATTAAAGGAGTCAATTGTAACTAAATTGTTTGCATAAAAATTAATCTTTTAGAACTTAACGATCATCATGAAAATTAAGTATGATATTTATATAATGGAAATGTCGACATTAATAATAACTTTTCATTTACAACGTCAAACAGACGGAATATCTTTGCTAAATCACAAGATTTGCGTCAAAAGATCAAGAGAAATTTTCACGCTACTTTAAACAGCCATATACAAATACGATGAAACTGAACGCAAAATTCATACGTATGACCAATAAAATTGCAATTTTATACATGTATTCCATTGTTTTATTTTAATATTCGTTCTGTAAAAACCTAGCCTGAAAGCATTGAAAGGACAAACACAGAAATGCAGACGTGAAGCAACATTATAAAGAATATAGCATGAAAAGCGTCATTTTCAATAGGCCGTTGAGCTTTCATATTACAGTACATACGAAAATAAAGCTGCAACAATAAAAACGTATTCGCATGTGATATACGAAATCTCTAGATCATTTTAGTTACCATATTTTTCAAATTACTGCTCTTATATTTTGTATTCCTGTCTCAGTCAGGATTCGAATATGTTTATGTTTATATCAACTACGTAACACTAATTGTTATTCCTGGTTCATTATACAGATTTTCAATTCTTTCTTTTTCATGTATAAAATTGGATTTATATTAACCAGCATGAAAATCACTTGGTTATAACATCGGTTCTTATTGAAAATGGAATATTATGTACTCTATGCTCACGTCCCACAGGAATTCTTTCTCGTGAACTTAAATCTATTTCTTTTTTTTTGTTTTGTTGAACTGTACGTTACGTTCTTATTTTCGCCATATAATTCACGGAGAGAAAAGTGAAAAGTAAAAATATAGAAGGACTTTTTTGTATTTGTTTACATTATTTTTTATTTATTTACATTATTTTATTCGAAGGTTCCTGAATTTATACATTTATACATATAAGTACGTACATTGCAAACAAGAAATAAATGAAATGCGTTTAATCAAAACTGTCTGTTTATTTTTTATTTTATTTGCTCTTTAATGTATTTATTGTATTACCTAGCTTCGATTAGTGATGGGCTTATTCACCGCTTTATATGAAATTTGTTCAATTTCAGTGTTTTAACATGGTAAAGGTTTGCTCAGGTTTGCTAGATGTGCGTTAGGACGATTAGTTAGTGAACAGTGGATCATTTTTTGTAACGTTCCTAAAAAAAGGATTAAACTTTTACTCATCCAAACAGTGCTAGTTATTGCTTGTAAAAACCATTCTGTAGTCTTCACAGCGTTTTCTTAGATTGCAACTGTAGAGGCAATTTAATTCTCAAATATTGTTTCTATTATATACGTAGAACACACATAAGTAGGTTAAGGTTAGATATTCCAAATAAGATGTTCCTCGAGGGATTCCTGTCTTTTTGTAAAAGAACGAAGGTAAAAGCATAATCGTCGGGTCGTGGTCTTTACTGATTCCATGAACGCCGACAAGATTGTTTACAGAAATATGCCAAGCATTTACTATGCGCACTTTGTAGGTCCACATAGGATTAAGGTTTTCGTAACTATACATTGTAATATGATTTTGCTTCTTTATCAATGATGGGTTGCCAGATTTCAGCATACTATTCTGCTCTATACCAACATCTTCTAAAAACCGGTCATCTAGGACATTAAGATCTTTAACAATCTATAGAAGATAATAGTTATTTGTGTTACAAGGGAAGAAAGTGATACTTTTTTTCCCACTTGTGCCATTTATCTCATGAAACGCGGACAAGGGAAAAAACACACTTTCTTCTAAAGTTTCACATATGATTTTTTCGTCGACCTTAAAAAGTTTAACAAAAATCTAAATAAAATCTACATTACAATTTAGTTTTGCAAGTAATTGTGAGATAGGTTTGGTATCCGTGGTATCCAGAACGTATCTAAGAAAAACACCAAATAAAAATTAAACAAGGAGGAAAAATTACTTTGTCTCCCGCTCAGACGCAGTCGTCAACTTTTGGCCATAAAATAAGGGTCCCTAAAAAATAATATTCTGTAAATTTGTATAAGGAAACCATGCAAATATAAAGTTTATTGAAACGATATTCTTTGATCAGAAATGAAAACGGTCAAGCAGTGTCAAAAGAATTAGAATCAACTTGCTAAGCCGAATCTGTTTGCAGCTTAAAGTTTAGGTATGAAAATATCTCAAGTTTCTAGGACCTTTGAAACATTACCAAGGAAAGAATTTGTGTCTATGAACAAATTTCGCGAGTAACAGACTAGCACAAGACTGACTATGAAATTAGGTTTGAGAATTTTCTTGATTAGATATATTTCATTTCTTTGTCAAGCTGGTTAAATTTTCCGAACAGATTGAGTTATTAGGTCTTTTTGCACTAATTAAATCTTTGACCGTTTAAACTCTTGGGTTCAGGTTTTTCCGAGCCACTCGGCGTTATGGATCAAGTGAGTTTTTCGGGTCGATTGTCTTTTATGTATTGTAATTCTTGGTTTTCCTTGCAAGTTGAAAAATGCTGAACATGATCTACACTTGGAAAACAATACTGTGAAAATAAGACTTGACATTAATAGACTTCTTTTTTCAGGACTATTTAAAGAATAAATTTAAAGGAAACACTCAATGCTGAAAAATATTTTGGGTCTGGAAATTTCAGATAGGATAAAGAACCTGATGATAAATGCAACTGTGAGAACCTTTTGTGAATTCTAAGTTTTGTTGCTGGTTATTAGTTGGTTTTTAGAATTATAGACTAAACCGTTGATTAAAACATCAAGAAAGCAATCTCAGAACAAACACAGTTTTGTTAAGTTCCAGCTATAGAAACGTATACGAACACAATCCTTGACAATTGTTAGGAACTAAACAAGTTGACTAACGTGACCTTGTATGTCTAAAACGGTAGGGCAGGTTCAGATCAGTTGTCCAACTTGATGTAGATTTATGCTGTTGTAAGCAAAACTTGTCTTTAAAGGAAATCTTCTTATGTCAAAGCTTTTACTAATTAGGTGGTAGAACCTTCAGAAAACTAAACACGAAATAACTTGCGCTTATCTTGAAGCGCCGATGGTTTGGGCAGATTTCTTTACCTCCTAACTTTTCTCCTGGTTGTTCAAGATCTAAAGCAAAATGGTCTCTGCATTCAGTAGTGATTTTTTAAAAAAATCTACTTAAACGTATAAAACAAAAATTAACAACCTTTCCGGAAAAATTCGAAATCAGCATTTACGACATAATTATCTAGCTCTGATGAATGACAGTGGCAAAGGAAAATAAAGAACTGTGTTTTAAATAGTTTTGCCAAAACCTCTTATTATTGTTTTTGTATTTCAAATAAATATTTATGTTATCACTGGTATACTTTAGAATCAAATGCGCCATTTTCGAGAATAAAGTTTGTAACTCCTTAGACTGGGAGTCCTTCCTATAAGAAAAAAACAGTACATTGGTACTAACATGTATTGCTTGTATCTCGTTAGACTTTGACCCTTTCACATCCGGCTGTGCAATAAATCGCCGTTAGTGGCCGGTGAATCGAGGTGTATGTTGAGAATAGTTACAATTGAGAAACGCAATTACACCTTCATCCCTTATATCTGGAATATTCCCTTATCCCCTATCAGTCCAAGTAGATTACTGTATAGTTTGCCACCACATTTGCCACACATAGAAGTGCATGAAAGATCCCTCCTTCGGCGGCAGCTACATCTTTTATTGCAATCTACTTTGCAGCTAGAGGAAACGAGTTTTAGTAGGTTTTCAGATACGAAGGGTGAAATGTAGGAATGGATAACCAAATATTTTCTTCTTTCTTCCACCTACAAGTAGTAGATGAAAGCGAGACTTCGCGCCAAGTCTGCACTTAGTGGAAAACTCTAAAACTGCTTATATCTCTGCTACCGACAGATATTATAAATTACATGTATAACTTGTTGTTCGAGTTATTTATGTTATTACCAGTGGCCGGATTCTTAGTGATACTCAAGAACCCTATTATTGTCCGGAACCGGGCATCTCCCGGCACGTACATCTCCCGACGGCTTTTCCCCGGCATGGACTTCTCCCGGTAAGTATATCTCTCCTAGAATTAGAGTGTCGACTATGCTTAGTTCACAATATCATGTAGTAACAAAATATTAAGTTGGTTATAATCAGTCATCAGCGAGAGAGCTTGTTAGATGTTAGGATAGAGGTTAAGTTAAAGGTTAGGTTAGAGGTTCGGTTAGAGGTTATAACCAGCTCAATATTATGTTACTACATGATACTGTGAACTAAGAATAGTCGAAACCCCAATTCTATGTGTATGCCGGGATTATTTCTTTCAATTAGTTTTGTTTTTTGGGCAATGCTCCTTTAGTATGCCTCTCATATATAGGGATTTATTATTCTACTCAATGTTGTCTTGTTCTTCTTTAGAACTCTGATCATTTTTTCTTTATTGTGGGCTAGTACCACTCTTTTAATTAATAATATTAAGATGACTGAATTGATTTCCTCCTGGTAATGGTTTACGTTTTTCTCATGAGATTAGGCTGGCTCCTTTTTGACTTTCCAATTGCTTAGGAAGGACTTTTTGAATAACAGCAGATTTTAGTAGGTCTGCCTGAATAAGTTACTTCGTTTTCATTATTTTTTGCTACAATAAAAAATTTATTTGTTATAATCTATTGGTTATTAGTACAGATTATAGTCAAACTTTGTTTGCACGTTGAACAAGTTTGATAAAACAGTTTTCAAAAGCTTACAAAAAGATTCTTATTCTAAGTGCTTTTACATTAGACTTCATTCTGAGAGAACATAGAAACAGAAGCTTTTTTTTAACGGAACACCTTGTATATTCCGATATTTATTAAATTTTCTTCGTCGAGATTATAACTATAGTAAAATATAGTTTAAGTGTTATTATTTGTTGTGAAATACCTTTTATAAAACATCAACTTATATTTTGGTTTTTTTTTATAAAAGTGGGTATGACTGTAAAGCCTTTTTTCCTATGCGTTTTAAAGTGCAAACCGACCACTGATTGTGAACATTTTGTTATTGCTATGGCTATTTCCTCTAATTACAAAAACTTGTAGTAAAATAGTAGTTAAAAAAATATTTCATTCTATTATTTTCAAAACCATGTTGCCAGAAAATGTTACGGGATCATTTACAAATATTTTTCTTCCTTTAAATTTATTTGAGAAAAGTGTTTACTTTCTTTATGTTAATTAAGCTGCCCAAAAATGTACGTTGCATGCAACTCTTCATCCAAGGGTGAAATAAGAAAAATATTGTTCTAACTTTCGTTTTCGTAATTCACAATTTGCAAGAGTCTTAATTAGTATAATTTCTCTGTATCATATTCTTCGTTTTTGTTTTAATTAAACTTTGCCACTAAACTAAATATTATTACCATTATTTTGCAAGTGCAAAATATACATTTCTCATTTTTGTAATTCCTGAAAACCGTTAATTTACACTTATTGTTAGTTCAGCAAAAATAAGGAACTCCAGGAGTACCTACATGAAAGGGCATTGATTTTTATTGTATAAGTAGTAGGAAGACACCTAACCCGCAATTTTCCACAGCGTTTTGGAAGTGATGTACAATATAAAATCGTTAGAGGTTTTCTGGGTTTTTCTTCTCCTCTGGAATTATTTATAACACAATTTTGATCCTTTGAACGGGACGTACTAGAAAAGTATTGAAGTGGAAGTAACAAGTGGAGCAATTTACTGGAAAAGCTTCCAATTTTAAAACTACTATTTTTTAATTTTATTAAAACTGTAAATTCCGCAATAAACTATAAAAGAAATTACAGAAAATTACAACGACAACAATGCATATTAAATATCATAGAAAATGTAGTATGTGAACGTTATTTGACTTGACGTTGTATAAATAGAACATAACTATAATTTATAGTTTCTTGGAAATTATAATAAATTTATTTAAAATGTAATTTGATTTTCTAATTTTGATATGAACACTTTAGTAACTAAACGTTATTAACAATCTTCGGTTAATTAAAGTTAGTTAAAGAAAATAAGGTTTCTAAGTTACTTTCAAGTACTTTATGCATGTTATTCAATAGCTTCCTACAGCTAAACTTTTGTGGTATTCGTTATTAGTACTTTCTAAGAACAAATACTGAAACATATCTAAAGTTGTTACACAAGGTATTTAGATTTTAATTTTAATAACTTTGTGACCTGTTACAACACTAAATCACAACATTATGTTGTCAGATAAACATGTAACTAGTAAAGCTGGTCCTTTTCGCGGTGTTCCGTGTACTCAGTCAGATCAGGATAGACAGGATGCCTGACGGCCTTAACGAAATAGTTTTCATTTTCGAGCAACGGGCAATCAGTTGAGAGTGGTGTTACTGATGATTGTTTATTTGAATATAAAATTTAAATAGTTAAACACAACGATGTTATCTGCGCCTATTGAACACTGCGAAAAGCCCAACTTCAGAATTACAATAAAGCTTACTTTTATAGATACAGGGTGTTTGAATCTAACTGAAAATCTTTTATTTTTTCAATATCTTGAGAAGATAATGTAAGCGTAAGCTATTGCAGTGAAAATCTCTGTATAGCTGTTACTAGAAGAAATCTACTTTGTACATTTTTTTTACAGTTAAGTATATACGTATTGAAAAGCAAATATCTTACCATTTTAGGCAATTAGCAAAATTACGAAACTTGAAGCGCACCGTAGTATCTTTATACGGAAGCTCTTTACAAAAACAAAACATAGTTATCAGGTGTAGTGCACAAAAATCGTAAGAGATCCTTTTTAAGATACAAAATTAACGTAACGTATATTTTGCAAATAAATGCCTACCAAAACGTAGAAAAATCACGTTACATCCAACGCTACGTGTTTAGCTTGCATATTAAAAGCATTAGATTTACTGAAACCTACTCTCGTTGAATGTAAACATTTATTGTTTTCTTCAATAACTTGTCATATAACATAAAATATTATTAATGTGTATGAGGGTCGTTTGAAAAGTCCGTGCAAAGTCAGAGAGATGGCACTACTGGCGCATATCGAGGTTATGTTTAGTTAAGTAGCATCTCTTGGAAGAACACACACCAAGTTTCAGCCAGATCGGTCTATTTCTTTGTGTTTGGCATTCGTTTGAATCGAGGAAGTCGAGTGATTTTCAAAAAATGGACGAAAAAGAATTTCGTGTGTTGATTAAACATGACTTTATGAAAGGCAAAACGCCTCAGGAGACTAAAGAGAAGCTTGATAAACATTATGGTGACTCTGCACCTTCGATTAGAACAGTTTATAAGTGGTTTCAAAATTTTCGGAGTGGCCATATGGGCACAAGTGACGCTGAACGTTCTGGACGCCCTGTTGCGGTTACTACTCCAGAAATCATTGATAAAATCCATGATATGGTGATGGATGACAGAAGAGTGAAGGTGCGTGAGATTGCTAGTGCTGTAGGCATCTCGAGCTGCAAGAAAAAACGCCCACGATTGGCCCACAAAAAAGTCCTTTTCCATCACGACAACGCACCAGCTCACGCCTCAGCAGTTGTGGTCGCAAAATTAATGGAAATAGGGTTCCAACTCGTTTCACATCCCCCCTATTCTCCAGACTTGGCTCCCTCGGACTACTATTTGTTCCCCAATTTGAAGAAATGTCTAGCGGGAAAAAGATTTTATTCAAACGAGGAGGTGATTGCAGAAACGAATAGCTATTTCTCAGACTTGGACAAATCCTATTATTCAGAAGGGATCAACAAACTAGAGCAGCGTTGGACGAAGTGTATAAGCCTAAAAGGAGACTATGTTGAAAAATAAAAAAGGTTTACCCCAAACAATTAAGTAGTTTTTATTTTTGCATGGACTTTTCAAACGACCCTCGTATTTATGTGAAATCGTTAACCAGTAATATTACTGTATAGTGTAATAGTTCACATCCACATCAGAAATAACATGTAACACGTTCTTTCCAAGAAAAATAAATTAAATCTTTTACAATACATTTTAGTGACACTTATTTGTGTAAAATCTCAATGGCTCCCATGCAGTCTTTAGTAATTTATCAACCAAACGACAAAGTCCTGGTTATTTTTTTCTAGCTACTATGCAATGTATTGACAAACAAGCTACATTCTTATACAAGGTTTGTTTCTCTATAAAACATAAATTAAACCCATTCATAAAAATTTTATTTTAATCTTTTAAGAGACAATCGGGATGGTTAAGTATAGGAATATTTTAGTATTTGTGTATTTCAATTCTCTTTTACTTTATATTTTAGCTAAAATTGAAATTGTTTCATTAGATTCTCATATCAAAACTCAAATGAATTTCGTAATAGTAAGATATGAAGTAATCTAGGGAAATCTTATTGTACGTTCTCTTTAATCACAACAACAGCTACGGAGCGTTCCATGTAAAACCAATAAAAGTAAATTTGCTTTTTGTGATCACCGTATAATAATAGCCATTTAAAACTTGAATCATGGCTTTTACAAAGCAAAAATTAGAAATTATTTTCGTAAAAGTGAAATGCCGAAGATTTCCATTTATAAAACAAGAGAGAACTGAGAAGTTTGAGAACACTTTGTGACAAACAACTTAATAATACCGAAACAATAAGGTATTCAATTGTTATAAAAGAAATGTTGTAATGTTACACTCTGTATAGGAAAGTTACTCATGACTTGAACATGTTTGGAATTTTTATAAATAACGACGCTATGGGATCAAACTAAATAAAAAGTTTTATTAACATATTATTATGGTTTTCGGTACCTATTTCTAGAGATATAAGTTTCTTAGGAATTGCAGTCTTCGTTTAATAAATCATAAATCAGATTAATATAATTTATAGAGTCCTTTAAGACAGCAAGAGAAATACATATCTTGATGACACATACCTAGCAGGGTTCTCATGACGTTGTAGCTTTTTATTAATACCTTACATACGAGTATAATTAATTTATTTTCTCGGAAGCATTTTTGAACTTCTGACTATAGCTTTAGAAATCTCAACTAATTTTCCCTTAAAAGGGTTTATATGAATCTTCTGGATAAGCTAACTGATTTTTTAGTGAATATGTTTTGAAGGTATCCAAGTATTTAGCTCCATTTAACTAAATAATTCCTATGAAGAAATACTCAAAATAAACGTCTTGTGGTCTAACTCGATTCGTAAAATGATGAAATGTTGTACTTGTCTTCAAATTCATTTTTTTTAGAAAGTTCTTTGTTTATCTTCATTAATTCTTTTGTGATTCTAAAGTAGCTCTTAATCATAAAACTCTTCTGTTTTTAAGTAATAACCATGTTTATCAAAAAACAAAGCAAACTTAACCTGTTACTTTGCGTTATGATAATTCAACAGACTGGATTGCCTATTTTTCTCGTTGCGGATTGCTCTTTATATTGTATTGTAAACTGTTCGGGCAAATAAAGCTACATTTACAAACGAGAATGATAGTACACAAGGTGTTACCTAGCAGTGATTTGCCGTCACCGAGCACTTTATAAATATGATCAAAATAATTATTCATCACTATAGGCATCTTCATCGATTACAGCGAATGGCTGTCCATGTTTTATATGGAAAAAACTTTAATTCTTGCGCTGTATGTAGAAACCCATACAGAGGGGTACCCATACTATCACATAAAGTTTTTGACTTATTTGGGCTTGTCAGGCTGGCTGTTCATGGATTTCTATCCAACCGTTTATAACCGCCGTGTATGCAAGCACCTTGTGAATGTATAAAACTTTAGTAACATTGTTATTATTAATCAATGCATGTTCTTGTCATTAATTCAAACCTCACTGATTATTAATTTTAGTAATCATCAAAAAAGGAGGTTATATATATCTCATAATGCTGAAATATGCCTGTTAGGACTGATAAGACTGACATTATTTGTAATGTATTAGAAAAACAAAACAAAGGTGTTAAATATTTGACCACCATTGTAGTATAACAGTGATTGCATTAAGTGATCAACATCTTGTTTGAACTTAACAATAAATCAGTTGTTCTAAATATTCAGTTAATGTTCTGGTTCCTCTTGTTAATTTTTCTTCTATTACATTTTTGCTCAAAAAGTATTTTACTAATATTTCTGAAAGGTAATAGCATGATGGTGTTTTTAAAATGTAGCGGATTAAAAACAGTTATCATGCTATATTTGTTATTTCTTGTTGGAAGCTGTAAGCAAATGAATGTCAGTTTCGTAGTAACTTTTTTTAGTGTAATAATTTACATTTAAACAATTCTACTAATACCACAATTTACTTTAGAATTAACTTCTGATTGTTTATTTTTCGATCAAATGTCATTTGAATCTTGCTATAGAAAATCTTAACCTACCACCAATCAGGATCGGTCTCAGACTGCGCCCTTGCAATTTACACCAAAAAATATTAAATTTTCCAACGTAGAGGACTTAAATAAAAGTCATTATTTGTAAAAAATGCTTTATTAGCTCGAAAAGCCTAACTTATTCATACATATATGAAACTTGACTTTTGTAGGGGGTCTAGAAATTTATTTAATGGTAAGTAGTAAATTTGAAGATGAGTTTTCTTCAAGCGACTGTTGATATTATCACCGCGTAAAGTCGGAAAACTGTTTTAAAAGTCACAACATACTATAAATTCTTCTAGAAATTAAGAGAATTTCGCATTTTAAGGTACAAATCCACGATGAGATATTTGTGCAAGAATTTTGTCTCACCAGACAAAAATCACAGGAAGAGTAAAGTTTTAGAATGGAAAGAGCCGCAAGATAAAGAATGACTCTGTTGTTGCATGTGTCACAGTATTGTAGCCACATTACAGTTGTCTTTTAGATTCATGGTTTGATTAAATTTGAGTTTAAAAAATTCTCTCCACCAATACCTTTGACAGCACTGAAAAACTCAAGTTACAATTCAGATAACTACTAAGCGAAATTCTCATTGACCCTTTTCTAGCGGTTTGTCAGCTTATCTAAATTATATTATGAGACTCTTGTCCCCTCAGCAAATATTAACATGTAAACGCGATATTAGTGTACTCGTGTGCCATGTACAGCACATGAGATTTGCTGTCTCAATAAAATTTCGCAAGATCCGATTTCGGTATCCTACAAGACAAAGAAAATAAAATTTCTAGAAGTAAAGTGAAAGAAAAGATTTTCATTTAATTATTAATGGCTATGTTAATACAGGGTGATTCATATATACTGTCATTTATTTGAATCTTGCGCGCTGTGATTTATTAGTTTTGATTGGTAACACTACCTTTATTGTTATTTATTGTACATTTAAAAAATGCAACAATTAAGCATTTCCATTGACTGTTTGTAATTCTTATTACCGTAAGTACAATGTTCGTTGTATAATTTGAAATTAGATAATACAATTACAATCTCTGTAGTTGAGAAATGCTTTTCATTTCACAACAAAATACTTCTGTTGAAAAAGCACACATAATGAAGATGTCACGCAGTCGTATTCATTGCAATCCTCTAACGAAGAATATGTTGATGATAGTATTTCTTACAACACATTTGCTTGACGTATAGAAACATTGATTAGAGGTTTTAAAAATAACAAAATAAAACATTAGGACAACCGATTGTAATGAGCGAGTAGACCATAGGTCAAACAAATTAATTTGGTAATTGAGTGCTCAATAGTTGCAAGTTAAAGAGTTCTACTAATTTCTCAGTCGTAATATTATAAGTACATTTAAGATTATCGATAATTTTTGAAACATCTGTGGTAGTGCTGAAAATAACTAGTAAAAAAAAGCACACACGGCCGTCGCATCAAGGAAATAATGAAATGTCAAAAACTTGGAACGCACAATAAATGACAATAAAGATGCAATTGTCAATTAAAACTATATAAATCATAGCGCGCCAAATTTAAACAGATCGCAGCATATATTGATTACCTGCAAAGTAGTCGGCATTTTACTTAGCCTTTCAAAGCTAGATGATATTGGAGAAGCTTAGAACGCGAGATGGTTAGCTTGTGATCAACTGACTTTATCCAAGTACACAGTACTTATACCCCTCACCTTAGAATTCCATGCATATGATTCTTAATAAAATGCTATAACATAAAAATATGTCTAAAAATCATAAGCAGTGATGGGTAAGATACAATAATATTTTATCTAGATAAACAAATGTTTATTGTATGTAGTAACAGATACAAGATACATTTTCATAATTATATCTAGATTTAGATATAAGATGTAATTATCGTATCTAGATAATACCCATCACTGAATATAGCTTACTTGAAAGAAACTAGAAATTTCTAAAGAACAAACTAAATTTAAAAACAAATTTTTGTTAAGATCCCTTTATGAAGATTTACAAAATTCGTTGCCATAAATTATCTTTACCTGGAAAGAGGTGGCAAAAGCAGGTTTAAAAACTAAACTGTTTACAAAACTGCAAGATATTCTAATTATCTAAGTAAAAATAAATCTGTCATTAAAGATACAGCTGAAATGTATCTAGTTACAGATACAAGATACATTTTCATAAGTATATCTAGATTCAGATACAAGGTGCAATTTCCATATCTAGAAACTTTGTATCTAGATAATACCCATCACTGATCATAAGCTATTTCTGTTTTGCTTGTTTTCGAGTTCATAGTCTTTCGCAGTCAAGTGTTAAATGATGAAATGATGAAATGCCACCTGCACCGAAGCTTTCTATCACCGTTTGCGCTCGATTATCTCTCCGCCTTGAGGCAGTCGTCTCACTGGCTTAACGTCTAACAGTGGGGAATGCCAAAGTACACAAGACGCTGTAATTAAAAATCAGACCTGCTTTTTTATTGTGAAACATCTTGTGCACTGGATGAAAGCTGAAACTACGCAGAAACTATAAATGTCCATAATTGCTAAACACTACCGACTTGATTAGAACGCTACAAAAAAATATGTTTATCTATTTATGAGGATTATATTCTCTTTTGAAATAACCTGTATACTGCATTAAATGGATGCTGCAGACTGATTGAAAATCAAATTTGTTTATAATATATCCTTTAGTCTATATTAGTTCAATAACTAGGTTGTCAGCTTTATTATTAGATTGTAATTTGTATTATCCTTTGATAGGATTATAAATACGGCGTCTTTCTAACGAAGTTCGGCATATTTATGTAGTTCTGAGATGAGAATATGGGTTTCCTACACATTTCCTATTTCAGTTTGATTACTTTCTTGCATCTTTTTATTCTGAAACTTCCTAGGTAATAACTACGGACAAGTGTTACGTATAATCTTACTTCAATGTTTATTCGTACTGTGGGTAGAGATATGTTTTTAACATCAATTTTTGCTGTGCAAATCATAATCTCGTTACTCAGGTGTTGTGAATTTATTTTTTTTTTCAAAATTTTCAGTTTTATTTACTTGGTATTGCTTTTTACACCTTTCAAATTCGACCACGCTATCTTGCAAAAGTGTTTTACTTTATGGTTTCGCGTTGCAACCAATATTTTGCAGTAACCGAGTTGCGTGAAATGATATTTCTGTAATGCTCTAGTAATATCTTTAATTTTGATTAATAAAATTAGGAAGAAGTTGAAACACAAACGTCTAAAGAATTTATCAAATGATCAAGTAGTGTCACAATTTATTTAAGAATGTAAAAATCAAATACTATTTATCGAATGACCTAGTTACGTTTTCCGGGAAGTTATTTAAAAAGTACTTAAATAATAAATTTTGTCTTTTGGTAAAAAATTGTTTGGTCGCAAACATTTTTCCTTTAAGCTATAATCTTTAAAAGAAAATTCAGAGTTTTCAATAATAAAATTGAGCATCAGCCGTATCTTAATATATGTATGTATGTAGTTGAAAATGTTACAGATGTACTTCAATAAGTTCATTCCGCAAATGGTTTCTCTTTGTATTAGAAGCTATATTGTACAATAAGAAAAAATATAGAAAAGTGTTTCAAACTTTTGAATTTGGAAAACCAAGTTAGATTTTCTTATTATTTTTATTGAAAGTAATTTAAATAATTTTAGAAATTGATTGGAGTTTTTACTTTCACACTTGGGGTAAATATTGTAAATTCCTAACAGAAAGGTGCGTTTTCAGTTAAATATAATTTTACTAAATGAAAAAGTTCAATTAATATCTAATAAAAGCTTTTCATACATTTAAAAAATACATTTCTATCTTTTCTTATCCTCGTTTTAGTCACCAATTTTAAACTGTACAAAGAACATTTGATATAATACTAAAATCTTTATTACTTCATCATCTTGAATATTACACGAAACTGTAATCTGACATTAAAGATTAAATTATTTTTATGACTTACGACTCTTTAAATTTTAAATATAACATTTCAATGCAAATTCACTGGTAGTACGTACTAGATTAATTTATTATTTATGGAATAATTCTAAGTTTAAATAATATTAGGGAACATTTTAAGTGACAGCGTCTCTGGGATGCAGGGTCTAAATACATAAATGTACCGAATATTGAAAACACAGACAGCGTAAGTTCTAATATACTACTGGGACATCCTTTAGGGTGATTAGAGAACGTGTTAAAACATTTGGTAGCAAACCCGTTGATAACATTTTCTGTGTTTCTCAATTAAACTAAATTTCCTAAATTTACTTTATTGTTGTTAATTCAGTTTTGTTATGTTGCCGAATTTTAATGTCTATAATTGTGGGCTTTTGCAATTTTGTCTCCTATCAAAATTCTCAATGTGAAAACCGATCTCTTTGTTAGGTAGATTAAACAGGAAATATATTTTCTTTATTTACTTCTCGAAAATTCTTAATATTTGTATTTATCAGATACTAAATATTTTTTACATCTACACCTACGCTTTAATTTATTATTAAAGTTTAGATGAAACCATTTCTTTTCTGTTTTTTATGTTTGCTACTCAATCTCAGATTAATATTTCTAATTTTTCCAATTTTAGATTCTAACTGAATAAGTAAATGGCACGCTTAATTATAAATTTGTAGTATTTATTTCTGGTATTTCCCAACGCAACGTTGAAATTTATCAGAGAAAATAAAAATCTAATTTTCAAAAACAATGTTAAATGCACACAATTGATGAAATCAATTTTATTTTGTCATGTCTTTTATCTCGATAAATAAACTATAAGTGAATCGTAAAAACGTAACTAAGAATTCATTCATTCCCATGATCAGAAATTGGTACATGATATGTAGGGGGCGGTATGAACGTTGGCGGGAGGCGGCGCGACACTTTGCTATAAAAGCACAGGAATATACAAACTGGCAGAGTTCCTGTCAAGGTGGTGAACTGATAACAATTTGTCAACGCATCCCCTAAAAACCACACGCTCCTGGTCTCCCCTTAAGTACGTACGTACCTCACGTAACAATCCAATATCCAATTACTTGATTAACGCATCAGCATTAGCTAATTAATTTCAAATCCTCGCTTCAATATCCCTAATTGGAGTTGTATTGTTAAAGGAAGTGCATAAAATGTGTCAGTTATTTAAACTTCGGCCTTCAGCTATGACTGGAAAGGTGGCTGCGATTTCCTTGGTCCTTATTTTCTGCTTTGCAGAGTGCGCCGCGGGTAAGTTCAATGCTGGTATCTTTTATGTGGAATTAAAGAAAGTGGAAAAAATTAAATTTTTTTCGTGGCTTTGTTTTTGTAGAAAATTTATTTTTGCGGAAGAAATACTTTGGCTTGATAAACAAGTTTTAAGAGTAAATTTTCCACAGAAATGCTAACCGCACTAGAGCGAACTACTCGTTCTACAAACAAAATTAACAACCGGAAAGTTAATCAGAAGATGAAAGGCCAATTTGAGTTTTTCTTAGCTTTCAAGGATTATAAATATTTCTTTCTAAAGCTTTGTTTACATAAAAACAATTTATTAATCTGTAAGTTCTGATTTATTTTATTTTTACCAACAAAAATTTATTATTAGAACACAGCAATTTTTATTTGAGACTTCTTTTGTGGAAGTTGCAAAATCATAACAGGAAAAATGCTGATGGTGTGTGAAAAAACTTTTATATAGGTACATGCTATCTAATTAGCAACTGTTTCTGCCCAAAAAAGTTTCCGTTTTTTTTGTTTGTTAACTTACTTTCTCCTAACGTAATTATTATCAGACGTGTTCCTTTTTTCCTTAACGTGCTTAATTGTTTTTAATAAAATGTATTTTTGGCTTCTCGATCTTTTGACAAATTTTGTTAAACAATTTTCAAGTTATTATTATTAATGTTTTGCCGAGTAAGAACTTCCTGCGTTTACCTATTTTGAATAATACAAAGTACAAATTACGTAGGTTAATTATTTTAATGTTATTTATATTAATATTAATTTTGCAACGTAACGTAAATAAATATAGAGAAGTTCAGTAATAATTAATTAACGAGATGTAATTTTATTAATCCGCATTTGATTTCGTGACAACGCGACGTAGTGTTGCATCCGTTTCGCGTACACAGATACTGCTATTTCAATATAATGCTACTAAAGCAAAAAAAAATCAATTTTACGTTCCACTCATTTATAACACAAAATATTATTATTACTTTTGTCTTGCAATATCCGCATAACAGATAAAATTTTTGGTGCGTCCGTAAGCCTTACGCATGATGTAACACGTACTAGTTAAATTACACGTAAAAATTAAATAAAGAAAACAACCAGAATGTTAATATTTCGAGACTTTACATGTTGTTACCTTTTAACGACCTTTTAGTAAGTAATAATGCGAGATATGCCTGTAGGATTATGGCAAGAGGATTAAAAAAGCGGAAATTGCCAGCACGTTTCTCAAATTCTAGTATTTCTGTAAAATTAGTTTTTTTTTGTGAAAACAGAGAAGAAGGAAATATCTAGGTTTTTCAGAACTGTCTTTTACACTAAAATAATATATTGAAACATTTACAAGTGAAAAACAACAAAACAATTCTATATTGTGAGATTGTGTTGTATTTGGTGATCGTATTATGTTATTTTCAATTGTATAGGGAAGGTGAAATTTTGTTGACTAGCTCATAGCTCATTTATTTTTTAACATTTAGTAAAAATGTAGAGAAAAAATTTGTTAGATGTCACTAGAAATTTATAACTGCGTGTGATAAAAGAATATCAACTTTCATAATGCAACACTCTGTATATTCTTGGCTATACTAACGATATATTGGAATTAAACCATTTCCGACTTTAAGTTAAAAAATCTGATAGCTCTTATAAAATATAGTTAGTAACGCTGAAATTACTATAACAGAATATCAGTATTCAAACACTTTATATGAAGTAATCAGCGTTCTTTTTTTTGTAGACTTTTCAGCTTTCATAATCAACAAGCATTTTGTAGCGTTGACGGTATGATTAATGGAAAGGTATCAGCAGTTATTTTGCTATTTTCCTTACACTAGCTGCCCGGGTTTCATTTAAAAAACCGCTACACAAAGATATCTAAAATCGGTTATTAGAAGGACTCGTCAGGCTACTAGATCCGTCATCTTTTCAAATTTCTTAGCTGAAAGCCAGAAAGAATTCAGAGTGTATACAAAGATATGTAGCTATTATGCTTGTTAAGTTTTATAATATAAAAAAATGTAAAGGGTGTTGCATTTAAAAAGCTAAAGTTAACTGTGGTTGTTGCACGAAAATAGTGAATGTTGGAATTTTTTCCTTAGCAGTATCATCTCTGTCATTAGAAACAAAGGTTGTTGTAAGTTAACCGACGTTTTAACTACTCTGTAATACCGCAGAAATTTTCAGTTTTTGAAAAACCTTTTGAGAAAACACTGAGGTCTCTCAATGTTTAAATGAGCTTGTCTGATGTAAAACGTGATTTTCTATACTTCCATTTATCCAGCTTTTATGACTGATTAATATTTCTCTGAGAGTGCAGTGCATTTATTAAAACCACATTCTAAACAACAATTCGTAAAATGAAGTTTTTAAAAGAAAGTAAAATCACAACTAACTTGTAAATAATATTAATAGAAATTATGAATAGTAAGAATATATCAGAATATAGCATGACATGGCATGGCTTTTAGACTGTTTTTACAAATGACAAAATTTAATCAGTTTTAAGATCGTTTGAAACATTCTGTATAGAGACTTAAGCATTTTTGTATATTATGTATTAGCAGATTATTCAGTCTGATAAAATTCGTACAGACAGCTTTATATTGTAATAGTAGTGTAGTAATATATTAATATACAGAACTAACTTTCAATTCTAACTAAGGAATTCAGCGGTTTTTGTTATATCAGATAGAACATATACTATTCTAGTTTAATCAGTAAACTTAATAAATGACAGAGCAATGACTTTTGAACTCTTGTTCCATACATACTATTCATAATGTGTGGAGATTAGCCGGAAGAGGTTCTACAGATGACTACAACTTTTACCAAATTCAAGTCTACTGGATTACTTCTTGTAGGGCTACTTAAAAAATATATTGAATTTGTGTCAAAACAAAAGTTTTGAAAATTTAACTTTTACTTTTGCTATGGTCGAAGCTTTTCTTTTGCTACGTGACTGTACATCTCTCTTGCATCCATACCAAGAGGTTACTAGCTTTATAGGATTAAAGCAATGGTTACAACGAAGGATTAAGATTAAGATAGTTGTATTTTAACATACACAAAATGCAAATAATATTTGTCAATACAAATCCAGATCGGTTTAGGGTGTGTAAAAGAATATATTGTTAAGACATTTTTTAATAAAAACTTGTTAAACATTGTTAGTGCCTAGAAAACTGCTAACCATTTAAAAGCACATTTATCTCAATAGTAAAAGAATTTTTAGATTAACTTTTTGAGATATTTTTTAATATGAATTTAAAATATATGCAGTTTTTGGCATTTAAAACAAAACAATTTTACTTGTTCACAATTCAGTAAGTTTATTAGTTCGTCAAGGCTCTAAATATCTTATTGAGGTAATTTAATTACTTCCAATTCAGATAATCCAAATTCTGTTAGTAAATCACCTTGTTTGTGAGAAAAACTACAGAGAAAAATAGAAATGGTAGTTACTATGGTACAAATGCAGCATGCAATTACACAGCTAAGTGTGAAATAACAAAAGTCTGTCGCACCAAACAATTATCAAAGATGTCATTTTTGTCAACAAGTTGCATTTTTTGTTACTCATAAAATTAACTATATTATCCCATTCTTTGAATTCTTTGGTTATATTCAGTTACCTAATAAAAACAAAATCAATAACGTTAATAACTACTTTGTTCATTCCTTCATTTATTGAAACAAACTATAAATTAATCTTCTTAACTTTGCTTTCTGATATGAACTACGGCATGTTATGTGCGACTTTTCTTTCTTATCGTCTACATCTAATGTCTTTATCTTTTACAGGTTTTATATTTCAAAACGTACCTTGTTCTCTTGCCTTTTCGTCTTCCTTATCTTCAGAACTTATAAAACTACGCCAACATGTTTGCTATAGCTAAATTTATATTTTCTTCATTTTGGTTTAGTTTAGTAGTTTATCAAGATTTATGGATAAGCATACAGCGCCAGCTTCTGTTTTATGTTGATGTATAGCGAGATAGGTGCTATGGCTTAATTAGAATGGAAAAAAAGAAATCAGACATTCAGATAACCTTTTAAGTTATTTTAGAAAAAGAAAGTATGTTTATATGTTTCTTTATTGTAATTAAACGAGTTTTGACAATTCTGTCATCATCAATCAAGAAGCATCAAACTACTAGAGTAAAGGAATTGTCACTTTCAGTTTTGAAGCTCCTGTGTTTATTGCTAAAAGCTAAAATGAAAATTCATTTTTTTAAATTTAGGCATTGATTGTCTAAAGTGAAAACCAAAAGTTTAAAAACTAAAACACTTGAATATACAAAGTTTCAAGTATTTAAAGTAGCAGATGATTGCATAAAAAATGTAAAATAGCAATATGTGTCAATTCTAGAACGGTCTTGCATTTAGAAACTTTTATGGAACCACAGAGATGTAACAACAGCTTTCGTCTGTGTGAGATAAACACGTGCTTCAAAGCCTCAAGTCAAAAGATTCTTGTCATTGACACAGATGCGTAAACTCAATTTAATTGTAAGGAAAAAAGGTTAATTACAAAATTCTAAAGCACGGGAAAGGTTTATAATGTCAGAGTAAGAAGATACCATTAAGAGAAACTGGAAACATCTTATTTTGATAGTCATTTGTTTGTATTTACTTATCGTAGCTTGCAATTACTTTTTATATCACAATAAAAAGCATCATTTCAGTGCTAAGCCATTAGTTGTATTTGAGAATAATATTTAAAACAAAGTTTTTCGTAAACATATCTACGCTGTTCACCAAGATTATTAAAATTGAGAGTTATGTAATGGTAAGGAACATCTTTAAGAAAAAGAAGTGGAGAGTGCAAGGTAAAAAACCGCATAAAAGCTTTTACTAAATTCTGCGCTAGCTATTTTCAGAAGTTTCCCAAAGTTTGCAAATTTTTACGTACTCTTAATTAGTTACTAACTCGTAAAAAGCATTTTATTATTTTTAAATAGCATCAAAGTAATTAAACACCATTTAAATAAGTAACTTAATTGCTCATAAAAATCCAGCTTGGCTTTTAAAAATTAAGCACATACTAGCTTCTGCTTTTGTTAAATGAATTTAATTAACTTCCAAAAATATTTATCAACGTATAATATTTTAAAATCGATTACATTTATTATAATTTGCAAAATGAAAGTGATACGAAGATTATATATCAATTTCAAAGTGAAATCTTAATGGAATTTCTATAATAAGTATGCCTTAAAAAATGAAAAAGATCAAAGCTCATCATCTTAATGTAACTCCAGAGATTTAAAGGCCATGTATGCTCTAATAAATCTCCTAGGTTTAACTTGTAATTAATGACATTAAATGTATATATGAAGTAATAATTATATTACGTCACCTACGTAAAATGATGTTGACGCCCAGGTTATTCACATATACTAAATGATCAACGACAAAAACATAACAAGGACTTTTAAAACTATCAACGAAGTTTTTGTATATTTTGTTAGAAAATATTTTAATATGCATATATGTAGAAAATGTTTATTCAGTATTAATTAGGAATGCTGCTTTTATTAAAAATCAAAAGATATGTAAATTTGAAATAAACAACAGTTAATGTTAAGAATATAAACAAAATGTCAGGAGCGTTCTTTTTTCTATAAAAATAATAACGCTACCAACACTCGTTTAACTGAAAATTTGTAAAGAAAATACTTCCGAAGTGTACCATTAACAAGAAAAACATTTGAGAACTCCATTCAGCCTTATGACTCAGTTGCGACTGAAAATCTTCATTCATGTACGATTATTTCCTGTAAAATGAAAAAGAAATCTAAGGATCGTAAATGCTTTTTATTGGGAAAACAACGTAAATAAAACAGTATTAATGTACACAGATGTATTAGTTGAAAAGCTGTACTTATATTAACGCAGTAATATTTTTATTAAGATGATCGTTTTTTAGAATTTAAAAGTGTAAATCCAAATATGCCTATTATTATATTTATTTAGGCGGACTTTACGTATAAATACTATACCTGTTCGCTGAACAAAATAACAAAACGTCTAAAAAAGAAAAGTACAGAAGAAACAAACTGCTTATGTCATAAACAGGAAATCTAAAAATAAGTTGAAATTGAAAAGCCTCAGTTGAATTGTCTGAAGTTAACGACATCCTCATCATCTAAGGTGTACAAAGAAATACAAAACTAATATGATAATTTCAATGTTTAAAAGGCTTGAGATTATGTGGAAAAAATAAAGCGATGAAAGAAAATAGAAATATATTTATGATGATGTTTTTCTTTTCCTTAGCGTAAAAGTTAGATCTTCTCATCAGTTTAGGCCTTTCTATGTCTTTCTTTCAAATTGCCTTACAGAAAGTGAGAAATGGAACATCTTCTGTAATCGCACATTGTATACGTTTTATACATTTTTAAAAATCAATTCTGTGTTATGCACGTACTATGTTTCCAATCTTAATCAAATTTTCTCTATATTTTTCTTTACGACTGAATATGTTCTTCGTAATCATGCCTTTACTGCAAAATAAGAAACTTCAAGTACTAGACGGGATTACTAAAACAACATCTGCTTTCAACAATTGTTATCGTTTTTCGATTTTCATTATCTCTTCCCAGTTGCCTCATTTCCCAGTCATGTTTGGCGCGACCATATTCTTAGCGTTTTAGTAGGACTCCTTGAATTGAACCCCTTTTTCTAGCGGAAAAAAATTTATTTTGGAGTATCCTTGTATTTCAGTTTTCTTTATTAAATAGCTTCATATTTCTATCAGCAAAAGTAATTTTGTTGTGTATTTTTCTCTAATACTTCAATGATCAGGTTTCAAGTTTCTGTACCAGATGTGGCTATGTATAAATGTATCGTTATTGCCATCCTTTTTCGTTTGTTTTTCCTATTGCTACAATAAGAATTTTTAGAAATTTTTTTAAACAGATTTTATACCATATAATTTTTATCTTTGTAATAATCGTAATAGTGCTATGCAATATTCTGTTATAAGTGACTCGGTTAAGTAATTGGCACAAAAGTTAGGATTATTAACTATCAGAGGTTTCAGAATTTAGAAGTTTTGATTAGATTCACCTTTTTGAAAAAGGAATCATTCTAATTAATTCTGGCAGTCTAGATACCATTCGAACAAAATAACATAGAGCAAGAATAACACAAAATAACAAATTAGATACAATTGCTCTGTGGATCAGATAGTTTTAACTGTTACCAATCATTAAAGATTTGAAGACTTTAAGGATAAAAGACAATCGCATTGTATTCCAAGATCTTCAAAAGAAAAAGACAGGTCAACTGCTGTTTACTTATTATTTTAAACAAATTGAAAATTGTAAATTAATCACAAACGTCACAAATCACGCCGCTTTATTTATATGTTAAATCCTATTTCAAAATAGGTTGATGGAACATTGTATTCTAAGATGGATTTGAGCACCGATCACCAAGATGTTATTTGTTTAATTACCACCAAGAACATAGTTGGCACTCTTTTTTTAGTTACATAAAAGATTAGATTATTGTTTTGACCCTATTTGGCGTTTTGATTGTCTTTGATATATTTCTTTTGGAAAATTTACTCCTTGTTCCCAACAGTAGTGGGCAACATATTCAAAATAAGTTTGCTTTTGTATCGCTGTTCTATATTTGCAATTTTTTGATTACATATTTCCTCATATTCGTTACTTACTGTGTCAAAGTTCAACGATACGTTAATATCTATTGTTTCGCATGCTTTTATTATTTTTGCACAAGAATGTTAGGACAGATGGAATCCTATTGTTCGGCACATTACGGCACCTGTATCATATTTTTCAGGCCACGCTGGCCTTTTGTTAATTTCCTACTTCTTATGCCCGGTTTCTGAAAGCAATTTATCTAACCGATAAAGTTATGCATTCCATAAATCGCCAAAAGGTGTTTCTCAAACGCTATGTTGTATTTATGAGACCGATATCGGCTTCATAAGTTATCGGAGCAAGTCGGTGCGATAAGTTATGTAGCGCCGGCGCATTCTACATCGGTTGAGGTTTTGCGCGGCTTTTTTTCAATTACCTATCGCTAACAGCAGGGTATGTTTAAGATGAAAGTGCCGGTATAGAACGACAGTATTGTTGAAAAATGTGTAACAGTTTCAAATTATTTCAGTTTCTTAAAGTATTTTTTGTTTTTCTAGTGTTGCAAGTGCAGTAGCCACCTATCGGTTTCTCTCGTAATTACTTAAGAAACCGATAGTTATAAAGTAGAGTACAATATTTTGAGCAACACTTAAGAAGTTTATCGGTTCCATAAAGTTATGCATCCGATAACTATATGACACATAACACCACCTTTCAGAAACCGGGCATTAGAGAAGTACCAAAGTGGTATTTATTCCCAGGTGTACCGGTCATCGTGTGATTCAACTAATCCATTCTGGCAAACATATCAAAAAGGCACTGGCCGTCCTCCCTATGTCTTCCTCTCAAAAGTGATAATATCAACGGTTCAACTGTTAGAGCGTCCGGAGGTCGAGGCTGTCTAGGCGGAATTCTTTCTTTACTGGCTAGGTGTTTTGTGCTTTGTAAACTTCTGCAAAAACTTAATGAAGATAACTTGTTTATACATGGCTTTGTATAAATAATCCTGTAGGCTTTGTTTTTGTAAACTTCTTTGAACAAGTGCGCTCTCAGCATCATGCAGATCTAGCGTGTAAAAAACGAATTGACATTTATTTTTTTTTAACTCTAACAAAGTTAATCTAGTTCTTTTTAATAAAGGAAGATTGGATAGCTTTAAATGCTCCTCTTACTTTAACATTCCCTCTTTCAAACCAGAACAGTTAAATATCAAGAAATAATTCTAGATGACAAGTTATCCTTGAGAGTTCGTATTTACAGACAGTCCCAAAAAACTACCTCTTCTTAGTCAATAGGAAGGTGAACCTTTGGTAAAACATGGGACTTAAAGCCTAGGATCACACGGTGGCTCTACATAGTGGTAAGTATAAGTTATATCTCTTATGTTATATTCCTCCTTTGTTTGGTGGCTCGCACCTATGTGCTGTTGTATAAAACTTTTCTTGCAATTACATTCTAAATCAAACCTGACATGTAGTAAAAAAATAAATGACACTATCGTGTTCAGCTTTCAAACGTTGCCAATATAACACAATATTTTCGCTCCTTATTACAAATTGAGATTTGGAGTTAGTTTCTGAAAAAAACATCAAGAATTTACCTCAGATGTCAAATCCTGGTTTTATTGTTAACGTCAAGCTATTCAAGAAATTCCTGACTTTGTTCTACAAACGTTACATCGAACATTAAAAACAAGTTTCTGGAAACGCAACTGCGTTTACTAAAATACCGGGGTTGATAGTATGAAGGCGCACAAGTGTCACGAGCCGGTGTCGTTGTAAATAAATGTACGAATGGAAGCAATAGAAACTTGCGTGTTTAAACAGATACCAAAACATGCAATCAACAACAGCTTATTTTATTAACAATAAAATTGAAGAACAGAGTTGTAACTTAATACAAATGCATCAACAAACTCAGAGCAGACAGATAGGTGTTATATCTTAACCATTATGAAAAAGATAAGAAAGGCAAAAACGAAAAGAAACTTCACGGAAGAAGAATAAGAAAGAAAAACCTCAAGATAAAAGAATTTTAGAAAATTTAACAACTGACAAGATTTTAAAACAAACATAGTAAGGGAATTAGACCCTGTAGATCAATAATTTCTAAGTTATTCCAGCCCCCGTAAAAGTTTTTGTCCCACAGTAATTACCTATTCTTATTTAAAAGATTTGTCGTTAATTACCCCTACCATTAGGGGCGATTTAGGAGATACACATGCTTCTTTACAAAATATGTCAAGTGCCACACTACCAAAGAAGCCAACAATTTTGTTGTTTTTGTAACCTGTAGTCAATTAGGCAAGAGAAGTTATTCTTTCATTCTGCATCTCCAGTATTTATAGTTCAAAGTTAAATATTAAATGTTAGCGTGCAGTAAATTAATTACTTTTTATTCGTGGCTATGCGGAAAGTAATTTTCAACGAGCAATCTCATTTCGACAGCTAGCATGAATGTCAGTTTCCCAGAAGGTTGTGGAGACTTTCATTTTACTATATTTGGCGGTAGAATTATCCGAATAATAAATTTGCACAAATTTTATTACACCCTAGTCGGTTTCCTGTAGGTAGGAGTAAAATGGATTGGTATTATTTAGTTTGTGCCGCCGTACAGACGTGATACTGTTTTAAAAACGGCAATTTTTAGAAATCACATTAAAAACTTTTTGCAACTGTGAAACTAAAGCAAAACTAATCACAAATTATCATTTAAATTACAGTTCTCCAATTTTGCTAAAAATGATAATTCTGTCCATAAATAATAAAAGGAGAAAGACGTGGTAAATGTCTAAATAAATTTAATTTGAAATTAAATTAGAACGACTGTGTTAATTTTAACAATTTTCATAATAAATAAAATTATAATATCTCTTTTAGGTCAGAAAGCAATTAAATTGTAAGCTTATTAAAATTGTTTTTAAATAATTAAGTAGCTTGCTTTGTAAAAGAAAAACAGCGATTTCTAAAAACAATACAATCTGTTGAATTCTCTTCTAACCGAAATAAGAAGCATAGAAGTTTTTGTTTGGAAGATTAAACAAAACTTTTCAATTATATTTAAACAGATTTGATTTTCTGAAACATTGTTCACATATTATCTACTAGTTAGGATGTTTTTAAATAATTTTCTATTTGAGTAGGAACAACTTTTTGCAATTGCCCTTTAATGTTGTTAAGTGGGATTGAATCCTATTAAACTACATACTACGTAGCACAGAGGACGATGCTAATAAAATAAGGTTAACTTTATTAAATATCCTTAGTCATCAGCTATTAGAACGGCTTTGAGCAAAAGTGACAGTACCCTACTGACCAATTTAATACATGTATGTAGATTGTATAGGAAGATTATGTATGTTGGTAATGAAAGGAGTTTTCAATAATTCAAGCAAAATTGAATTTTTGAAATGTACACGCAGTATATCGGTTTTACTGAAAACACAAAATCAATAAACCGTTTACTTAAATTGCTCTAAGGATTTCTCCAAAAGACGAAATAAAAAGGAAAAAGTCAAAGAAAGATTGTAGTGGAATTTAGGTAACCTGTCATATTCAAATACGTCGTCATATTTTAACAGAGCCGCATTGAAAAAAATGTTTAGTTTTTACCTAATCTTGATTTTCATCTTTTTTTAGTTTAGGCTGCATTGTTTGCTGTGCTCTAAATGTCAAATGCGCTTTTAAAAACAAGAATTATTGGAAAGAGTTTATGGGTATAATTTCTGAAATAATACCAAATGTAAAATCGTTTTTTCAGTTTAAATATTAAAATTAATATGAGCAAAAACAAATTTTTCTCAAGAGTAGAGATATATTCCATAAACATATATTTTGTGGTGGGTGGTATGGAGGCCACAAGGCGCTACTGAAAATTAAAGTCAAGAATGTTTCATTACTACTCACTTGCCATATGATAGAGATGGAAAATTTTAACCTAAAAAATTACCACCACTAAGTTTGTTGAATGTAAAACAAATTTTAATTTTAATGTTTTGCCTGCTATTAAAGTAAGCATTACTTTAATTGTAAACAGGCGTGTAGGTGGCCCTGTAGAACAAATGATTAAAATTTTACAAATTTGTTCTTACTACTGATACCGGTCTTCCTTGTAGGATCTCTACAAATTGAACTTTACTTTTCTTCTTTTCACTTCCCGTTTTAATTGCTTTTTTAAAATTAAAATTAAAATATAATAAAATTTGTATCCTAATTATTATTATTGTTTACGAGAGAAATTCAACATCAAGAGAACTTGAATTAAAATTGAAAATGCAAGTGTAAATTACTATGTACATTAGTGTTTAAATACTAAGTGTCTATCTGACATAGATGTCCGTTTCTAATAATTATAGAGAACCCTTTTTGCTGCGTCTGCAAAAAGTATTGTAGGATTTGAAGAATATACAACAAAAAACGAGCCTGTTTAAACAAATTTTTTTTATTTTTCACGACAGGTTTCTATCTGTGTGTTGACCTTTCGGTGATGTGTTTGTCACCTTCCACATGGCTACAATATAAGGTATAAAACACATTAGAATTTACGTGGCTATGTAAATTGCAAACGTACAATAAGTTAAGACATTAAACATCTAAAAATTAAATGAACAACTTATGTAAAAAATATAATTACATGAAGAATGTAAAAGTTTTGTACCTAGTCAATAAAACTGCTTTCAATTGTAAAATCGACCAACATATAGATAAAAAGCTATAAATACATAAATTACACAAAAATATCAATAATTTTAATTGCAATCTATAATTGGTGGAGCGGATCAGATTTAACTTACCTAAATAGATAATTAGGACGTAAGCGTCAATTTGTAAGTGTTTCATGGAAATAATTGTTAGATTCATTAAAAAAGGATTTTATAAACCACGAATACATTAAATACATGTATACTGAAACTTTGATCAGAACCTTGAAAGATGTAATGTATGAATAAACCAGCTTTATGTACTATCAATAAGAATTTTTAATGTGAATTTATTTATTGATAGGGTCTTCATTTGTTTTACTACACTAATTTTTGATAATTGTTAATGAAAAGTTTGAATTGTTCCCAAACATTATCTAAACAACCCCAACAAATCTCAGAAAAAACCGAACAAATGCTACTTAACACGATAACGGGGTTACGTTAATCACTCATCGACGGATCACATTTCTGATTTTTTACGCTATTTGCGAAGATTGCTAAAACTCATTTCTTTTTGCATTTTAATGTCAAAGGTAACTCTGTAAAGCTCTTTTCTCGTACCATATAGCAAACTAGTGTTTTTAGTACATATCTTCAGCGATATCCTAGTTATGACGTTTAATCTTATTGTTAGCGTTTGAATTAAGTGAGGTTAGAAGTACTATCTATCATTTTTATGTGAAAATTTGTACTGGAAGCATGCTTTATTAGTCTTATGCAAAGCAACATGCCAAGGCGTACAGGAAGAATACTGGAGTTTGCTTTTAAACAAATAGATAAAATTAATTGGCCGAAAATATCTGAAATCGTTCCACACTATGTTTTAATTATTGATTTCGCTAGAGTTATGCTGTGGAATCGTTTTTATTTGTGATAACAAAAGTTTTCAATCCACAAGTGTTAGTTTTGGTATTTAAGATTTCAGGGATAACTTATTTACGGATCTAACCCCTGGAGATATGTACTATTTGTAACTTAAATAATACTTCTACATAACATTAAAATGCAAAACCCCTGCATAGAAATAACATTAGAGTTTGATTAGAGAGTCGTAAATGACAATTTCTACAATTGCTTGTTGCATATCCCCGGGATACATATCACATACATGTAAACACATCGTAGAGTGCGCCGGGGATACGTAACGCAGTTTGAGACATTGTATTCATTCTGAATGCCGCAGTCAAGGTATTAAAACGTTAGTAGGATATTGTAATAAATTTTATTGAAATTGTCACAGTCAGATTTTAAGTTTACTGAGTTATTATTTTTTATTATATGAGCCATCTCGATAAAGAGCCTTTTCTCCTTATTGGTTTCATTATCTAAAATCCTAATGTGTTCAAGGTCGAAAACCTTAGAGCAATTTTTACAACTAATTGGATAAACAATACCAGACCCTTTTTGTCATCTATTTTTTGTTTCATTTTTGAAAATGTACAGTTCTGCAGCGTTTTTCTTTTGTTGTATATCGCAATTTTGCGTCTCTAATGCTTTTTTTAGTCTTTCTGATAGACCCAATATATAAAAAATTTTATAGAATGCTTTTTTTCATTTTTAATCTCTGTGGCTCCGTTCATTAAAGTTTCTAGAAATTAACTGCAAATAAAGGCCTTGAGAAGTAGTGCATTCATATCAAGTCTCGTCACTGCAACACAAACTGTTGTGGAGTTATTTAAAAAAAATTACCTGTTTTAACAAAACCGCAAAGCGACGTAGCTCCACATGGGTGCATTTTCCGAAACAAATTTATCTAGGATTTTTTCTTATTTTTTGGCGTAGAATAGCGTCCTTATATTTGTTCACTACATTTTAAAAACACCCTGTATATGTTGACCAATGTTTTGTATACACACATAGATTTG
>VTPC01090556.1:0-14204 GCA_011009095.1 Ignelater luminosus | reverse complement strand
AAACAAATAAGATTCCACCGAACTCTGTTTGCTTGACTTTTAATATTAAGCTTATGATACTTGAACAGAATTTAAAAAAAGTATTTCAGTTAAACTAAATTTTCTAAACTAAGAATTATTGACAGCGTTCTTAATTAAACTCACAGATAATTTTTACATAAGATAAATTAAGTCAATCATTTCGAATAATTGAAGGAATTTCTATTTAAAAATAATAAACTTGATGTTATTTTTAATTTTAACCTAAAATTGAGCCACATAATATACAACGGTGGTCATAATTAATATAATACTAGTGAATTTTATATTAATTTTGATAAATGTCCAAAAATCATGCAACATAATATATCGCAACCTTCTAGTGAAACTGGCCATATCATAAAAAGTCTGATTAGTACATGAAACGCGGAAACGGCTAGAAATTTTAGAAATTGAAACCCTAACCTAGTTGCTACCTTTTAATGAAATCTTGGTAATCTAAACTGGGTGGCTGATTTTGTTAGACGTTTCATGAACTGCAGTAATTCTAATTGACTATCAATGAAGTCAACATAGCAACCTTTCCACAAAGAGACTTTTATAAAAATCTAGAAGAGCTTCATTCAGAAAAGCCAATGAGAAAGCCTTAGTCAAAAAATAGGATAAAACAATTACAGAAAAAAACATTGATTACCAAACAAAAGTAAGTATTTATTAGTGGTAATCTAAATGTTTTGGGTTAGGAGTTTATTTTTAGAGACAGAAAGGAAGGCGGGAATATTTTTTAGTACAAACATTTTCAACCAGTCGCATTTAATAAACAGATATCATAAAAATGAAACCAATATTCGATAAGTAATTACTTATAAAGATTTGCATGAATAGGACATGATGACCAATTTAAGATGGAAGCGGCATTAAGAAACAACGCGAGTATTCCTCGTTTGATTATTGAAATTTTTATTAGATTAGGGGTTCCTAAAATCCTGCAGCATGACAATGGCCTCAAGTTTGTAAATAAAGTAACAACCGAATTGAAAAGTTTATGACCTGAATGTGTTATAGTACATGGATGCCCTAGACATTCCCAGAGTCAGTATCGAGAGATCTAACCAAAACATGGAGAATATGGTACGCGCTTGGATAAGCGATTCCAATTGTAAAAGATGATTTGTGGAACTTCAGTTTGTTTAATGGCAAAAGTCTGCAACACAATAGGGCGTTCTCCATATACGTAAAACGTTTCTGGGTTGTAAACCTGCAATTGGGCTAACGTCTAGCAATATCTCCATAACACTTACAAAAACAAAGGAATTAATGGAAATTTTGGTAGAAGGAAGAAACAAAGTTTCCGAAATTTTGGATGTTTATAAAAAAAATAATGATAGCAGTCCAGACCATGTTCTAGTTGAGAAGGCTGCAATCAGCAATAATGAGACAAGGTGTAACGTTTATTCTTTTTAGTATTTGGCAGCGTTTCATGTACTGTCCAGACTATTTAAGTTCAAGTTCGAAAAGGCTGTTGGGAGGTTTAATGATTAACTAACGCTTACATAATCTTTTATATTTTTGCCTTTATAATTTTTATCAGCTACTGTAGAAAAATGCTATACTAAAGGTAATCTACAGGTTTTTGTACAAATGAATTCAATGTAACTATGTCAGACAGTGAAGACGACGCTATTGTAAACTTTTGTAAACGGAATACCAGGAATCTGTCGTTCGTTTGTATAACAATGTTTTTCGTTCACGCAAAATTACGTATTATTTAAATAATTTGATTATTATTATATTATTATATTCTTAGCATACTTTTGTCTTTAAAAAGATATTGCGTTATAATCAATGTTCTTGTGATATTACTACTCAAAGTGTCAGCTCAATAGCTCATTTTGCTTTAAAATCCCAGAAAAACAGAAAGTTTCTATCAGAACTCGAACCCTTTCCCTTGTATATATCGAAAACTAAGCCTCTTTGGATATGTTCTACTACCTCCCAAAGAATTGATCATTCTTCCTAAAACTTCCAGTATTTATTTTATGATAATTTGTCTAAAGACTACATTAGCTAATTTAAATTTGAAACCTGTTACCACCAAACAAATACCTTTTTAAAATAGGAGATTACGCTTACTCCTGAAATTAATTATGTCATTATGCGTGACTAGCACGTTAATTAATTTAATTTATAATAATGCCTCGGAACAGCGAAAACATGAAGTAAAGTTACATTTCTATTGAAAAAATAACTAGAGCAATTTAAAACCAAATAAATATTTGACATATTAACAAACACAATGTTGAAGCAATTACTTGATTATTTTTGCAGTTACGTATTTGTGCTTGGGCAGAACAGTTTTTAGTGTGTTAGAATCTAACTCTTTTAAATTAATTCTAGAGCAAAAATACTGTTGTGAAATAACAAGGTTACAAACATAACGCTACTATTTTTAGAAAATTAATTTTAAAAAAAGCTTGTTAAATAATAATTTAAGGCTTAAAAGGTTTAAAAGACAGAAAAAAGTAATAATTGTGCATCTTGATTTTTAAATAAAATTAATGAGCATCATGTATTGAAATGTAACTACAAGAAAACCCTGAATTTTTTTCCTAATTACTTTTCTTGTTGGAAATTTTTTGTATTCCACAACAAGTGGAGATTATACTTGCAGTATAAAATCCCAACATTTATAAAATTGAGCTAATTAAAAGTTAGAAGTTATTATACGAGAAGTAGTTGTTATGATAGAAAATTTAAGAGATTTATTATAACCTGCGGGTAAGTTTAAAAATACAAAAATTCGGTTACCTACACATAATTAGGTAGATGTATTAGTTTACTATTTTTTAAAGAGAATGTTAAGCAAAATTAAAACTTGTATAAGTAATTCTTATTTTTAGCATAGTGAAATTATTGACTTTCACGTTAAACACAGAAAACGCATTTTGAACCCCATGTATGTCAAGTGAAGCTGCCACCAGCATAAGCCTCTTGTTTCAACGTGAAAGGATAAGGATGCGTAGGAATTTGAATATCTATAACCACGTAATCTTCTAGAACATCATCTAATCTTATTATGTACAGGGTACCCACAAGACTGATTGAATTTAAAAAGTAAAGTGCCCATGTTCTTATTAACCGCAATCGTTTGAAAATCGTTTATCATACCACAGTGGATGTATCAAAAGGGCCTATGTACGAAGGTGCTTTTTTTAAATTTACAGCCTAATTAAGAAGGAAATATATTACAGCTGAAACAATATTTTTATTTTTGGACGTAATCTCCTAAAAGACTAATACATTTAGTGCAACGCTTTTCTAACTATTGCAAACCACTTAAAAAAATCTTCCGTAACCTCTTCAAAAAACGTGTTAACAGCTTCTACGATTCTATTATCTGACTCCCAGCAATGGTGGATTTCAGTTTTGGAAACAAAACATAATCGCTAAGAGCCAAATCCGGAGAGTATGGTGGATGTAGTAATTCAAAGATTGTGAAGTGATGCGTTATCCTGTAACAATGACACATATTTCCGTAGTTTTCCTCTGCGTTTACTTTTAATTTCTTTGCGTAATCTGCGAAAAAGGGACGCATAGTAATTGTCAGTAATTGTGTGGCCCTTTGACAAGTAATCAATCAACAAGATTCTTTTACAATCCCAAAAGACTGGCGATAACCTTTTCGGCAGATGGGACTGTCTTGAATTTTATGGGCGGTGGTGAACCACGACGATGCCATTCTTTTGACTCCCGTTTTTGCTCTGGAACATAGTGATGCAACCATGTTTCAAAATCCACAGTTACTGATCGAGTCAAGAAATTTTCAGAATCTGCCCGGAGATGGAGTAAGAGCTGTTGTGAAATGCTTAAGCGTGTTTGTTTGTTCTCGGCTGAAAGCATTCGGGAAACCCAGCGTGCTGAGATTTTTTTTATCCCTAATTAACTCATGCACTAGGATTTTGTAAACACTGGTTTCACTTATTTTTGCAATGCATGCAACCTGCTCAACTGCTAAACACCGGTCAGAAACCATAATGTCCTCTACTTTTTCCACCATTTCACGTTTTGTCTTTTCTGGCAGATCTTCCTCGTTTGAATTCTGCAGATCACTTCTTTACCGTTGCATATGATAGCGGATTCACCTAAAGTTTCCTGCATGTCTTCCAAAATTCGAAGTGCCGTCATCTTCATGTAAAGATATTTTATAACTGCACGAATCTTGTTTTTGTTAATGTTTGCAAAAGTTCAAGTATAACAACCGGTACTATAGTTTCTGGTTTTCATGGCAACTTGATACTTGGTAAGTAAGCAGACAAAATTAAAAAGCTGTATATTGACTCCTTCTGCATTGGGCTACGAATTTAAAAAAGTACATTCGTGTTACTAAATAGTAAAAATATTTTGGCAGACAGTTTGACTGCATTGCTGTAATAGACCAACCAATGAATTGCACTAATTAGATGACAGTAAAATTGTACAATTATAAAATTATTCTTCTTGTAGAAGTAGACAAGAAACCTTAATTAACAAATTAATGAAATTTGCAAAAGCTCCTTCTAGATATAATAATTAATACAAGAGATTGGAATAGAGAAGAAACATTTCATTTTATTTTTTTGGAAAATAAACTGCAACAATTATTAGTACAAAAATATTTTCAAAAAGATTAAACACAAAGATAAATTACAAAATCGAGAACAAAAACAATAAAAATTAGGGCAATGTAGATGATGGTTGTGAGTCTTTTTTATGTATAGCATCTCAGAGTTTGAGCTAATTATAGGTACAAATTATTATTATTTGCTTCGGTATTCTACGAAGTGTAGTAACAACTTTCTTAATCGTCCAAGGACCTGGGCAGAGTTAGCATAGCTTTAAACTTACCTTGAGCCACGTTTCAGCTTTACAAATGAAGACAAATTTAGACTCTATTGCCAAATTTTAAATTTCAGTTAGTGTTTTGTTTAAATTTAATTTTGATTCAGGAATCTACTGTTTGAATATTTTCAAAGAACGGTTTATTTCATTATTGAAAATTATCAATTAATAATACCTAACAAGACTATTATTTACATGTTCATTATTTAGATAATGATAGTAACATATTACCGTACATTAAACAACTCGAAACTATATCAGATCATAAGAAAATTATGATAGGTAATTGGCTATATCATGCAATTACGTTATTAAATACATTCACATCGATTTACGTAGGTTTCTCTTCTATTTTAAGAAGAATAAATTAAATAGAATACATGATAACGTTTTTTTAGGAAATATTTAGCTTAAATATAACAACTAAATAAGGTAACCTAAAATATTTAAATTACAAAAATAATATACAAGGTCAGCAGACGTCTTGGTGTACAACAGGTTACTTATGTTCATTTTGCGCTATTTTTAGTTATGTATGTCCGAACAAGCCCTATTTTGTATTAGATTGGGTCGACAATACAGTTAGTGTGCTGTATGTTAACAAACATGATAAAATAATAAAGCAACGTGAAATGATAAAACACAAAACTTCACCCCTGCTTGTTTTGTGTGGTATTATTCCGTAGAAGCACGTTAGAATTCAAACTTTACTTTTGTTAAGGATATTACTTACATTTCTGAAAAGAGATGTGATTACATTAAACCTTGGTGAGACTATAAAAGGCAAAACTAATAGAAAATCACAAATAAATGATTATGATTTTTTTTAGAAGTCAGATCAGTAGCATTGTCTAGGTATTAATTTTTGATATCTTGTTGAAAATAGCCTCTGCAAGATTACATTTTCAATAACCGAATAATACTTATGTTAGACATTTATCTAAAAGGTATTGCTTTTCTAAATGCCCAAAAGGCGTTAAGTAAATTCGCTAGAATAAACTGAGTGTACAGTACATCAGCAATTCCATTTAGCTTGTAGGTTACATTATATTAACATATCTTGAGACAGATATCAACAGATCCTAAAATTGAATTTGAACCTGCAATTATATTTAGAAGTGATTACAAATGTATGGAGTAAACGCGTAATAAATAATGAAATCTTCGAACTCTCAACTAATTGTAATTAGGGCGTGCAATGTAAGCTTCTAGAGTAAGTGAGTAGTAAGACGAGCCTATACCCTCTCGTTTTCAAAGCCCGTAATAAACTATTTATTTCAATGGGAAGGCATTTTTTATAGAACGACCAATATCTGTGTTACGTTTAAACATATTCTTTTTGTATACGAAAAACGGTCTGAATTTTCTTTTGCAAGAAAAGGAAAATTACATACTAAATGGATACTGTATGTGATTATCCATTTGACATCTAAGACATTTCAGAATCATTTTTCGGTAATAACCAAAGTCACTGAACAACCCTGAAATGTTTATTTAGTTATCCTGAACAATTACGAAAGTTTCATTTAAGATTTCTTAGATATCCCACAAACAAATTGCATTTTCAAGCTTACATTGTTGAAATGGTTTTTGCTACGAAGTAAATATCTGCGAGTATTATTTTATACATCTTGGTAAACTATGTACGTCTATAAATAAATATGTTACATCACTGTAGAAGTAATAAATAATGGCATTTCTGAATTTGTAATGTCATTTTAAAGTTTTGCATACTTATTCGAATTTTAAGTTAAATTTTGCTTTAAATTACATTCATTTAATATAAATTTATCGCTTCGTCTTACTTTTTAATGTTTAGCAAGTTGTTTATATTGCTAACAGATATTTTTCTTTGGAGTTCTGTTGTTAAGAATTAAAATGTTTTCGATAAATGGTTTTATACTTCTTTCATTAGTGAAATCCGATACATTATTTTATGACCCGAACGTGCTTTGTGCTGTTTTTAAATCTTTGTTATATTTTTCAACTGTATTTCCAAGAAAGAATATGTTCGTAATTTGCTAATTCATGTCTGGCAGAAGACAGTTCTACAGTAAAGAAATGATATCCAGTAGTTTTCCATTATCCAATTTATCGTCTGTATTTTGTTTGGGGATATCGTGTACAACTGACTTTTCTGTTTTGCCAAACCGTTCCCTTTGTTGGTACTTTGTGATTTTCTCGGGAAGTCGAAATTTGGACACCGTGGAACGCGGGTGTTCACCGCGACCTCCCGGGTCCAAGGGGACCCGGTGCTTCTCGCGTTTTGTTTCGATCTTTAAGTGTGGCGCACGGTTAATTTCGACATTTTAGTGGCTGTGAATTTGCTTTGGTTTTCTATTTGGTTTATGGGCATTAATTTGCATTTTGAGTTAATCCTCGAGGGAGGATTAAAATATTGACGCATCATTGTGCGGATGAACGTGAAAATTCATATGCTGAAAGGTGTTACCTGTATTTTTACTAGTATGTGGAGATGAACGACAAGCTCATCGTCCCTGTCTTCATTAGAAGGATCGTGTAAAGAAGTAACCGTGTCGAGCCAGTTATTTGGAAATTATTTAGTCTCACTTTCTTCTTGAGGTTTTGGTTTAGTCACTAGGAAAATCTCTGTTATGTACCTGGTGTTTTTTGACTCCGCTATCTTCGTCATATTCCCTGACTGATGGAATCAATATCCCATCTTCAGTGTCCATCGAGAAATCTGGTATTCTCTTCGTTATTAAGAAAATTAAAGTTTTGTGTTTGTGGAAGTTAAGTATTTGAAAATTTATTGGGGTTGAAACCATGCCTTCTCGTAATTAGATTTAGTGTAAATTCAATTCTTTTGTATTTGGAAAAGTTGCTGGAAACTCAAAGGACCTCCAGATTTAGAGTAAGGAATAATTGTTTATGTTACATATATTTGTTTGTATTTTTATGTTGTTTTGTTCAAATGCTTTGAGTATTTAACGTTAATGTTTGGTTTATTTTAATGTTAGAAAAGTATCTTTCTAGTGTATTCTTTCCGGAAAAATCTAGGGAAAACAATAGGTAGTTTAAATTCTATAGTAATATTTTGAACGTTTTCTTTTTGTTTGAAGTAATACAAGTTCATATGTTCTAAATTTATTAATAGTTTTAAATCATGTTCAATTTTGTTTGTTTAGAGGGGTTTAATACAATAAGTATTTTGCGATTTAATGGTTTCTAAACGCATTTATTTGACGGGTCCTTCAGACCTAATTTTTATGTAGTAATTGTCATTCTTTTATTTGATGTTTGTAAAGTAATAATTTCTTCAATCAACCATATCATTTTGAATCATTTTGTGAATGTTTATTTTACTCGATTTCAAAGCATAATAATAAATTCATGTAGTTTAACTTTTGTGTTCTTATTTCTAGGAGTTTGTTTTTGTTTTATAAACTTATTTAGGTGCCGTGATGATGGACCTTGGCTTCTAGCAACCCGGATAATATTTGATTTTGTAAATAAAGCTTTGTTTATAGTTTTGAGAAACGAGAGAGAGGCTGGAGATTTATTAAGTTTATTTTATTTTAAGTTGCGGAACCAACAAAGGTTCCTTGGTAAGTAAAAGAGAATACACTTTAGTCTCCGGACACGATTTTGAAGTGTTTATCTACAGGGTGGTTTATCTACAGCGTGTTCGTCGGTGTGGGGACAGGTCGACGAATTACATTGTTTTGTGTGGCACTGTCTCCTGGCGCCCTTTTGGTATCTCTTTTAGGCTTTTCAGCTAAAAGCTAAGTTTTAGGCTCAGGTAAGATCATTAAAGCCTGGGTTATTTACTATTTTGGAACCTACTCCCGTCTTCGACATGAGCTATGGGCTTGAACATCTACCGATATCCGGCTTATACGGGACTTGTGCATACTTTTGGGCATTTTCCCGTTACAAATTTAAATCAGTAGAAAAAGCTTTTTGCATAGTAGTTATAATAAATAACTATTTTACACATTTTTGGACTTGATACCATCATCAGAAACGGAGATGTAGGGTGGAAAAATACTCCTTTGGGCAGCAGCGCCTTGTAATATTCCATAGGGTACTTTGTAGAATAGGGTGAATAGAGCAAAAAAACTTTTTTTTTAATTTCAAAACTCCTATATGCGGAATGCCAGAAGAAATAACTGTGCAAAATCTGAACGCTATATGGCGTCATCTTCGGCTGCTCAAACGGCCCCAACGTTTCGAGAATTTTAACAAATTTGCCCTTAAACTGACTGGGGTTCTTTTATATATACTTTGGGAAATTTATTGCGCCTGTATGGGAAAAATAGTCTATTACTATATTATATCTATCATACAAAATTTTAACCAGTTGAAACAGACTTTTTTTTCGATACTTTTACCTAACCTACCCCTTAAAGAAACTAACTTGCCTGTATTATTATAGCACTATTTTACTTATTTTTGTATTTTGTATAAAGTGGTTTGGTTTACCCAACTTGTATTGTTGGTTATTAGATATTGTAGAGTTGTTCAGTGGGCGCAATGACAAAACATTAGTTCAAATTAAAGAAGGACAAAGTAGAGCAAGAAAAAAATTTACTGAAGAGCATGTGCTGGTGTCTGAGCCGGAATCTATGTATCTTGACCATGTTTCACCAATATCTGGTACTTCCCTTTAAATTAAAAACAGCATTTTAAAATTCTTATTCCCAAAACCAACCTTTCTCATCTCCAAACCGTTGAGTGTGGTGGAAAGCGGTCAGCACGAAATATAAGGATGCAGTTATACAACAGATTGAAGTGACCGTAGAACGCTCTTTGAAATGGTGTTTGTGCCTGCTGAATAACAATGAACTTCTACTGCGCCACTTGCTACAGCACCTTTTTTACTAGCAGTTTATTTAGGTGAAATAAAAAAGCAACTACAGAGCTGTAAAGGAATGCATATAAAAAACTTCAACAAAAATGATGCAGGCTTTCCTGAAGTACAGTTTGAAGATCTTAGCACGGGTTAACAATACTTGTATGAAGTACGTGATGAAATTTCTGAAGGTAATATTTCGGTAGAACCCAAGCTACTCCAGATGGTTAACAATCGCCAATAGAACTTTAAGACTGTATGTATCAACAGAAAACCCATCTCAAACTCTAACACTTATGTTATAAAGGTCGGCATCTTTACGGGATGATACAAAATCGAGGTTCTTGTCAGAAGAAATAAAAATATCGATCTAGTCTTACAACGAAATGGATACTTTTGCAATCCCGAAAATATTTTACTATCGATGTTGGCATACAACTGGAGCCATATTAAAGAGCTAAACAAAATTTTGAAGTTCGTGCATTCGAAATTTTCCTAAACAATATTATGATGCACACGATTACACTGGATTGATAAATTGGCCAACAATCAAAATTACTGAACCATTTCTAACAAAACAGATTTCTGATAATGACTTAAGAAAGATAATTAAAAATGTACCTAAAGAAATTGACATTCTTAAGTTATCTTGCGACATTCAACCGGTAGAGAGATCAATCAAACTTGTAACAGAAGCTTGCGATGGGTTTCTTAGATCATGAATAATTTTCAGGTAATCGTTGCTAAAGTTTAATACAAAACACGAATTTATCAAAGTGTTGCAACAAAATTAATTTTTTACAGTTTGTTGAGTGGGGGGGGGGACTTTATGTGCAGCCACCTTCATGTGGTGAGTTCTGAGTTGTCTTTGAAATAAAAACAAGCAAAGGACGCATTTAACATTCAGAAGTGTTATAAGCACCACTAGGTAGATTACGCAAAAATACGAATTTTTAAGTTTGCGGCGGCACCCAAACAATTTGTTTCAGCTAGTTGAGATTTTGCATGATAGATATAATATAGTAATAGACTAATTTTCCACATATAGGCACAATAAATTTCCAAAGGCATATATAAAAGAACTTTTGTCAGTTTAAAGGCAAATTTGTTAATATTTTTGAAACTTTGGGGCCGTATGAGCAGCCGAATGTGACGTCATACAGCGCTTAGATTTTGCAGTTATTTCTACTGACAAAAAGCAACGATTCCGCATACAGGCGTTTTGAAATAAAAAACAGAGTTTTTTCGCTCTACCCTATTGTAGAAGTCGTGACATTTCTTACGGCCATATCAGTTTGAATAAAAAAAGTCGTAGTTATATACTTTAGGCTGCTCAGATTCAATTAGAAAGATACACAAAAAACCGCAAGTAGGTTGTACATTTGATTGCTTATTAAATGCTTCCAATTTACCATACTGTTTTTTCTTCAAGCATGCCTTGTACAATATTCGATGGGGGAACCTTGATATGAACACGCCACGCCGGTATGCTACACTCTATTCTACATCAGTAAATAACGAAGATAGGGATAAATTGTTGAGGAAGTAGCTCGATGCAAATTCTTTTGCAATTGGAAGTGAGTTCCTGATCTCAACGTTTTAATCCCAAAATTGTTTACTGTAAATATGTATTATCGTTCCCAGTTCATTCAAACTAATACAGCCGAAAATGGCATTAAAGCAAATATAAAACATGTTACAGAAAATTACAGAGTTCACGTGGAAACTTTTATCCTATACATGATGTAAAGACTAAAAATTAAATTAGCTCATTTTTCGCTAATACACCTAGTTGTTTGCTTTGTAGTATTTTGCGTTCTAAATAATTCAAGGCAATCTTTTTTATTCCTGTCATTGGCTAAAAGGCCTATTACAGCATTATCTCTATATTTTTATGTAGGCATTAACAGTAAAAGTATTTTCTTATTAATATAATAAAATACGTTAGCTCATTTGAATAAAATTTTAAAATATTAAAAAAACAGAAAACTCGTTTTAAAAATCTATAGAGAGAATGTGCATTTTGAAAAGCTATATAAAGAGATTTTATTAAAGAACAAACATTTTTATACAATACAAACTGTATTATGTAGACTTGAAATTGAAGGTTTAATGAGCAATCCATTAAACTAAATTGGGTTTCAAAAGGTCCACTTTTAAATCTGTATCGAAACACAATATGAGAAAAGCTTTAGAAAAGTAATGGAAAGAGTAGGTTGGTAAAGAATAAAGCACTTTTCGTAGAAATGCCATAATAATAAACTTTAAAGAGTTTTCGTATTTCATTGAATACATTTTAAGAAACAAGCGCCTCAAAATTCCACGCGTGAAACGCGAAAAATGTTGATGAGGATGCGTTTGTTTTTGTTTGGATACGTACTTTTATAGGTGTAAAAGACGTGTGTAAATAATTCATGTTGTAATGTACAAAAATTTCTTTGAAAGGCGTATCTCGGAGGGGAAGTTTTTGCTTAAATTTGCTATAAATCTAAAGTATTTGCAAAGATATAATAAATAAACTCAGAATGATTTCATGTCTAATCTTCTTCATTCTTGGAATTTAAAATTAATACGATTTTCTAGTCAATCACTAATAGAATTTACGTTTCTGAAGAGTCTATTGGCCAAAATATTAAGACTTTATAATTCTGTCTAATCCTTTCCTTCTCGCGAAGCAACGTGGAACGAGCAATAACTTGTTAACAAGTTCAAAGGTGACGAAATTAATTTACTAGAGCTTTTATAACTTTCTTTATAAATTGAGATTTATTTCTGAATAAATTCAATTTTATAAATATTAATATTTACTTTGGTTATTGATTTCTGAGTTTTTATCTTTATTATCATCATATACGTACGTATTTATTAATAACTTAAAATAAAAATTAAAAGTTTAAATAGTCATATAATAAATGTAAAGAGAATATGTTTACTTAAAAAAATAATCATAATTTAGCAATAAAAGTTTTCTCGAACCTTACATAAATTGTAATTCATGTATACCCATGACACTGCGCGTTAATTTTCTCAATCGGTATAATTCAATTGATTTTGCCCCAACAATTCTTTAAACCAATTAGAGTTTGTTCGTCAAATAAATGTAAAATTATGTAAAAGCATTCGTGTACTGTAATATGAAAACGGGAAATGAATGGTAAAAAGTTGTATGTATGGATTTGCACAGTAAGTTACAAAATAAATGTTAATCGGAAAACGCACATCCTAGTTGAATGATGCCTCAACATTGTTAATAGGTTTTTTTCTACAAAAATAGTAATAACCTTTCACGGCTGAAGACTTTAGTTAATAATTATTACCAAACAGACATCTGGAAATATGAAACCGTAAAATGTATTAATAATTTCTAATGCCTTTCCCCCTTTGTCAAAAACAAGACGGTAAGAGTTTGTTAAATTTTGCTTCAGTATGGTAAAGATAACTTTAATTAGGATTCAATGTCAATGTTAATAAGGAGGTTAAACATTGAACCATTTATATAAAACAATTTCTCTGATTGAAAAATTTTTTAGCGCTTTTAATAAGCAAAACAATTCTAAACTTTAGTTTAAGTTTTAATCTTCTCATCTTCTCCACTAAAAATCAAGAAAATCAAAATGCCTAATTTTGCCCAAAAAAACAAGTGTTTTATATCAAATGAGCATTATACAAAACTCAATTTGGAATATTAACCTTTCTACACTAATCTAAACAAATAACGAGAGATCAAATATTAATCTAAATGCCACAATCTATCAACGATTAGTTGTCTCTATTTTAAATCCTAGCAGCTACGCAGTTATTATATTTTAACGTACGAACGACGAAACAAGAGTAAGTCTTAATTTATCAGATGGACGTCAACAAATCTAGCGGAGGCCAGGAGAGAGGTTTGCTGCCCGTAATATCTCTCCGAGGATCCCATTTTGTAGTGGATCAATAATGTTCTGGGGAGGAATTTGTTTCGATGGTTGCACGGATTTGGAAATCCATGAATGCACATTTCTACGTAGAAAACATCTTAAAATAAGATGTGATGCCGTTTGCCCCATTTGCTGGAGACAATTTCATTTTTATGCAGCATAACGCTTGACCCCACATTGCTAAAGAGGTACTCAACTATCTTCGATTTGTGAATATTCCAACTATGGACTGGTCACCAAAAAGCCCAGATATAAACCTCATAGAGCATCTATACTGGGATGCACTAAAACGGTCCGTTAGGCGTCACATATCTGCTCTTATGAATCTTAGGGAACTCAAACAAGTCGTTCTTGTTGAATGGGAGAATATTCTACAAGAAATCATTTATGGTACAACGTGATCAATAGCATGCCTAGACGTATGGAAGCAGTGATAAGAGCTAGAGGAGAATCTAGGCGTTACTGAATTCAAATTCTTACGATTTAACATTTTTTTTAAAGCTTTTCATCGTCACCATTTTCATTGCATTTGACATTGTTGTTTCTTTCTGTAATTTATTCATGTTTTTTTACCGACAATATCATTTTAATTTATCAGTTAATTATAATAT
>VTPC01090555.1:49996-107837 GCA_011009095.1 Ignelater luminosus | reverse complement strand
TTTTTCTTGAAATGAATGAACAAAATCTAAAAAAACTACATTGCTAAATAAGCAAATAAAAGCTCGTTCAAACGAGGTATCACATGACCCATCATGCAATTTAAATAAAATTGGGGGGCGTTGCTGCCTCTTGGAAGGGGGTTGAAGTGGAGGGTAATTGTTTAGTGTCAGAAAATGTCATTTTAAATTTAAAAATTGAATTAATCGATCTCATTGTATATAATTGATTGTAAATGATATTTTTATGTAAAACATTATTGTCACTGCAAATACACTTGCGACTCTTAGAGTTTTTTCACATAGATTTATTATTATGTTCAAAATACTTCTCGCCGCTATGAACGCGCACATGTCTTTGTAAACTTACTTTATGGGTACATTTATAATTGCATATATTACATTCAAAACGTTTATCGCCACTATGAACGAGCATATGTCTTCGTAAATTGCCTTTTTGGGTACATGTATAATCACATATATCACACTCAAAAGGTTTCTCGCCAGTATGAACAAGCATATGCGTTCGCAACTTGCTTTTCCCTGTACATTTATAATTGCATATATTACATTTAAATGGTTTTTCGCCACTATGAACACGCATGTGTGTTCGTAATTTGCTTCTAGTTGTACACTTATAATCGCATATATTACACTGAAATGGCTTTTCGCCACTATGAACGAGCATATGTGTTTGTAGATGGCTTTTCTGTGTACATTTATAATCACATATATTACATCCAAATGGCTTCTCGCCACTATGTATGAGCATATGTCTTTGTAAACTTACTTTATGGGTACATTTATAATGGCATATATTACACTCAAATGGCTTTTCGCCACTATGAACAAGAATATGTCTTTGTAAATTGACTTTCCGTGCAAAATTATAATGGCATATATTACACTCATATGGTTTCTCGCCACTATGAACAAGCATATGTTTACGTAAACTGCTTTTCTGTGTACATTTATAATGGCATATGTTACACTCAACAGACTTTCTGCTAGTGTGAACGAGCATGTGCCTTCCTAAATGGGTTTTCGTTGAATATTTTGATGTGCCCTTTGCATTTGACTCCATATCTGGAATTATTTCGTTTTTGTATGTCGTTATCGGTCTCCAGAATGGTGGTAATATCTGAAATAAGATTAATTAGAAATTTAGAGTGACGGAAGCAGTGGAGCATTTTTTGTAGGTCATTGACATGTTTGTGGAGACAGTTTTGTATTTTCTGGTGTAAGCACTGTACAAAAAAACAACTTCACTAAGAACTACTCACACAATACGTACTTTTGTTTATGATGCTGCTCGGAATTTAAGGTAGTGAAATCCACACAACGCCTCTTTTGAAATTCATAAAAGAACTGCTAACTGGTTTTCAGGAGCCACATCAACACGCTTTACACGAATATGTTCTGCAATATCAACTGCGATAAACATACTAGCGCCCGCGGTGGATGCAGAAGAAACCAACTCACTAAAGGAGGAGAATTTAAAATGCAAGAAGTCTAAGTGCAGAATAATACTTTTTGTTCTCACAGTGTATTTGGAATGTGACTTTATTTTTTTTGTATCATTCTAAAACAGAACAGCTGTTGAAAAAAAGCCCTGCAGTGCACAAAACATAAGTTTATTAAATCTTTTAAAAATCAAAAAAGTAACTCTTTAAAAAAAATTTAAAGACTTAGAAAACGTGAAATATTGTGTGTTCTACTCTTTTTGCTTTTAACCGAAACAATTTAAATGAGTACTAGAATACTTCACCCATTTAATTGTTTTTTACACCAGAAAACTATTTAGGTAAAGGCGTAAACAAGCACCAAAATTTGTTCATTATGAGCAGAAGAAGAACACATATCTATGAAAGAAAACTTATAGGCTTCTAAATTTATATCGCTTTATGTAGTACGTAAGTTTATTCTAGCATCAACGTTAATTTTTTGCATGGACATCAACAGAACAGAAGTAGGAGACAACAACATTAATTAAATTGTGAGGTTTATGTTGAAGAAATTCAAAAATTAATAAAAAGGTAATGCGTTCTTCTTGGGTGAGTAGCACCATTTTTAATCTGAAATATTAGTTATGGTACTAATATTACTGTTGTGTGTGGGGTGTAAAGTAGCTCGCGTCCGCAGTAGTACACTGCACGTGCACCTTGGTTAAAACTATATGAGCTAGGGCGAACAGGCGGCCATACCACAATTCATTACTTCGTGGACAAGACACAGCACACAAAATAAAAGATGAGCATATACCTCAATCAACCAATGGGCCTTGTAAGGACCACTCGACCAGAAACCTTGGACCAGTTGTTCGTGTTTGTCAAATAAACATTGAGGGCATCGGTAGATCAAAAAGCAAGGTCCTCTCAAAACTGTTACTCACTAACGAAATCGATCTGGTAGTCATACAAGAAACTCATGCTGTAGATGAATATCAATTAAAAAGCAGAGACAAGATCACTGATTACGAAGTCTTGGGTGCCAAAAAACGGGGGTGCCTTTAAATCTGCTGCATGGAGGCAAGAATGCAACCCAGATCTCTGTCTTGTAAGCAGAGACCAAGACAGTAAATCGTTACCAACTACACTGCAAGTACTCTCTGACTTCCCCCACAGCCAACACAGACCAATTAACTACGAAATTGGTACTCAAATCTCGTTGATTAGGTACCTCTATTCTACGTCCACGCTGAAACTTTAACAAAGCCAACTGGTCTGCTTATACAAAAAGCTGGATGCATGCTTAAGACATATACTACCAACATATAAAAATTATAAAAGATTTGTCAAAGCCGTAATCTCAATAGCAAAGAAACGTATACCTAGAGGTTTCATAAAAGAGCACATTCCTGGCTGGAATGAGGAAAGCGAAGAACTTTATCAAGAATACTAAGATAACGGTAACCAAGATATCGCAGATGGATTTTTACGTAGCTTAGATAGAACAAGTGGAGAAAAATGGCACAACACAGTTGAATGCTTGGACTTCGCAAGTTCTAGTCGAAAAGCATGGTCCCTGCTAAGAAAACTGTCTCACACGTGGTTACTACATCTAGAGGGAGAAAAGATAAAAATTTTACTATCAAAATCAAAAAAGAACCAAAAACCCTAAAATGCTCGACTCAAGAGACCTCAGAATTCTCTACAGAGTTCAGCATGGATGACATCTCTAACGCATTCAAAGATATAAAACCCGGCAATAATAATTAATATTTTGAAAGCTATTTTCTTAAAGATGGCTTTGGGACTCCTGAAAACATTCCTCAACTCAAATTTCTTTTTCAGGTTTGGTGGATTGGTTCATCTGTCATTTAGATTTCCCGCCGAAGTAAACTCCCAAAACTCTTTCAAGGTCGATAAATCCGAAATCCCCTATAAATCATTAAAGCAGTTGGAAAAATATGTGCCTGTCAGTCTTTTTACACACACATGATTTTTGTCAATTTTAATCTCACCAGAGTTCATTTGTTGTCTGTACCAGCTAATGAGCCTCAAAAAGTGCAACCTCACTGATGATCGCCACAATCAATCGGCCCTAACAATGCTGGCAATGTCGAAATCCCCTAGACATTGGTCTATATACATGATAATCTCGCTCGGAAAACTACTAGTGTCAGTATCAATGCGATTTTAATTGACCAGCGAGGCTCATACCCCTACGAAGAGTGAAGCTTAGTGAGTTCTCTCGGCGGTACGTGCTACTTTGTTTTTGCTGTTTTGAAGTAGATTTGCTAGAATTGTAATGTCCCAAAGCATCCTTCCAGCTCTCCGGTCGACCTTTCACAAAATTTCCCCTCATCCTCTAAATCTACCAAATACTCCAAAACAAATACCTCCAAATTCAAGTTCGATTCTAAATCCAAAAGCAAGACCGTTCCTTTTTATATCAATACCCAATCCAACGAAGATTTCCGCCTCCCAGACTTTCCTCCTATCCCATTCACTTCAAGCCCTCCACCCCTCCTTCACCTCCAGTAATACGCTTCATCATTCCTGACTCCCATTCTGTGGTTCTGCAGTCGCCACCACGATGACTACCACCTTCCTCACAGACGTCTCCCGTCCTACTCCCCGAATCCCTGTGCCCACATTTACTCACCACACACAGTCTCCCTTCAGCTGACCCACCTCCCCACCCGGCCCCACCGGCGCTATCCTTCAATCTGACAAACTGTCTTAACTTTAAGAACCATATCACCCATGCATCTGGACTCTGTTCTAGATCCCTTTAACATCATGAAAGCCTAACCAAGCTTGCAACCCTTCCCAGCCCAAGAGGCATCACATTTCCACCTCCGAAGTCAGTTTTCTGGACTGAACCACTATTACCTCAAAAAGACGATGCGTTGCAACCTAACCGCCCATCTCAGATGTCCAACTTTCCACCCCCAGTGCCGCGAATCCATCCACAAGCGTCGCTCTCCCAGTTGTCGCCGCTCAATCCAAAACAGTCACCACTTTCTGCGTTTCTGGACTGCCCAAGCCTCAGACGAACCTTAAAACGTTCTCCCTCCTGCTACGCCAAATCTCCGGACTCTGCGTCTCTGACGTTACAGTACACGCTAACGAAATCGTTCGTATTTCGTCCTATCAGGACGACCTCCAGGAAAGACGTGCTACCTTGAGTCACCTGGTCGGTCAACCAGTATTTCGATCCAAAGTCATGGGCCGCGACACGCGGCTTGTGTGGGTGATCAAGATGTCGCTGGACGCGCTCTTTGGAGGAGGTTTGAAGATGTTCCATCACACATACAAACCACCAGATCACATCATCGATCTAACCAAACACTGCCTCAAAAAAAACTACTTTATCTACAAGGATGAAAGATACAAGCAAGTTGAAGGAGTACTCATGGGATTACCTCTGTCTCCAGTAATAGTGAACTTATTCATGGAAGACTTAGAAACTCAAGCGTTACAAACAGCAAGCCACAAATCCAAACTATGGCTGCGATACGTGGACCACTCACTTGTAATTTGAACACACGGCAGAGAGCAATTAGATGTCTTCTTATATCACCTCAACAGCATTCACCAGAAAATCAAGTTCACCATGGAAATAGCAGGTAACAACCAACTACCATGTCTAGACGTGTTAGTGAAGAAAAGACAAGATGGAACACTAGGTCACACGGTCTACAGGAAAGTCACACGTAGAGATCGATACTTCAACGCCGATTCTTACCACCACCCAGCTTCACTCGGTGGTAAAAACCTTGGTCACAAGATCTCAAAGACTAGAGGATCAGGAGATCAAAGATCAAGAAATATTAAATATCCGGACCGCACTACTCCAAAACGGATTCTCCGAGAGAAACATCAATAAGGCGCTCGGATCTCCAAAACCGAAGACAGAGGAAGAAAAAGAAAAAGCAGTCGCCAAAGCCTACTACCATATTTAAAAGGAAACACGGAAAAAATAAGCAGAATCCCGAAGAGATACCCAATCGAACCCCAAAACCAAAATCAATCTGGAAAACCAAGGGGTATACGAGATTCATTGCGAAAATTGCGATCGATCATACGTAGGGCAGACTAACAGAAGAATGAATGCGAGGAAAGGAGAACATCAGAATGTGGTTCAGAGAAACGAAAAGACATCATTGGCACAACATGTAAAAGCCACTTCACATACAATCAACTTCGAAAACACCAGATCAATAGCCAACATCGAGCATAAGACGAAGAGGATAACACTGCGCCCAACAAAAAATTTTTTTAAAGTTTGCTTCACTTCATGAGTCAATTCTTACTAATTTTGGGTTTGAGAAAAACGAATATGACAAAGAAAATTCTTTATTAGCTCTAGTTTCTGTGATATACAATAGGTGAAAGTTTTTCATTTTAAAGGATTAAGAGAAAACGGTAAATATTAATTACATATGCTAACAACATTAAAAGTGTGATCGTTCCTTTTTTTAATGACAGTTACATCTTAAATTGACGAAAGAACACCTACCAGGTGGTTGGATCTACAGAGAATCAATTGGTGGCTTAATGAGATCGCTGTCTTTTGGCTTTCCTCTTGTAAGTGAGTTCTGGAGCATTCCTACACACAAACCAGCAGAAATCCGCAAGCTTTGCTTGATTCAAGCGGCCCTGATATCTCCGTTCCATCACAGAAATATCCTGATGGAACCTTTCTCCGTGCTCGTCACTGACAGCTCCACAACTAAGTGGGAAACATCGAGATGGGAGTGGAGAAAATGGATTTTTAGGGACATGTTGCATCCGAGTTGATGGTATTTTTGTAGAAGTACTGTCACCAACTGAGTGTAGTTATCATTTCTTTTCTTCCCTAAAAATCCCTTGAGAGCTTCCCAAGCTTTCTTTTTTTTCTTGTCCAAAACTAGGTCGAACGCAGGATCCTTTACGAGTTGACGTATTTATGGCCCAACAAAGATGCCTTCCTTGACTTTTGCATCACTTAATGTAGGAAATTTTTCCCTCAAGTACTTAAAAGGCTGGCCTTCTCGGTTCCTGCCTTTGACAAAATTCTTCATTAAACCCAGCTTGTTTTTTAGGATTGGAAGAAGAACATCTTTTGGATCCACGAGAGGCCCGGCAACGACATTTTTCTCTCTAGAGTTAAGATTTCTTGCAGGCCAATGTGCTTGAATATAATGTGATTTCCTATTCCTACTGTGCCACATACATAAAAGGCAACAGTATTTAGTGTACCCTAATTGCATTCCTAAGAGTACAGCAATGACTTTTAGATCGCCACAGATTTTCCACTTATGTTCAGCATATTTGATTGAGTCGAAAAGGGCTGTCATGTTTTCATAAGTCTCCTTCATGTGAACTGCATGACCAACAGAAATAGAAGGAAGACGGTTGCCGTTGTGAAGCAATACAGCTTTCAAACTAAGCTTGCAGGAGTCGATGAATAGCCTCTATTCAGTTGGATCATGCTTTAAATTCAACCTTTTCATGAAACTATTAATGTCACAGCAAAAACAAAGATTGTTTTTCTTCTCAAAAAAAAGGAGGCAGATCCCGTTGACGTTGTCTGTACTTGGAGACCCTGACATCATGTTGAAAAAGATTCCATTGCTGTAACCTTGACCCTAGAAGTTCCACCTTCTCCTGTGACAAGTCAAGGTCTCGAATGAGATCACTCAACTCCGATAGGCTCAATCTGTGCAGTTGATCATTTTTTTCTTCAAAATCAGGGTCTCTAGACTCTTTTTCTTCTACACTGTCTTCATTTTCTACTTCCAATTCACAATTTTGGGGTGGAGTAGGAATTGGTAAACTGTCTAAATGTGGAACAGGTCGAATAGCAGATGGAAGATTCGGGTATTAAACTGTTCCTCTTTTTTTCATTGACAATCCTGCCTTTATAGGCGGAGTCAAGCAAAAATAGCAGTTATCTAGGCTCCCGTCAAACCATAGGCACAGCAAAAACTATTGATCGTTTTTTATTTTTCAGCCATTCTCGTAATAAAACTGAACTTGAGTTGCAACATATATATGGAGCCCACGACTTATCCTGGTCCCCTACCTTCATACCAAAATAATGCTGGAAGGTTGTCTTCACAAGAGGCGTCAAATTGCGTGTCCACGAGGAAAACGTTATTTCACCACAAATGTAACAAAAATTGTTCACTGAATTTACACATTCTGCACTAATTACAACAGAAATAATATGAAATTCACCGTCACAGCAATAGTGTTTACGTTTATAACCTACCCACAGCTAGATTACTGTTGCATTTTGACAGTTGACTGAAAATGTAGACTATAGACAATATAAAATGTCACTGTATCTCCAAAACAAGAGCTAATCGGTAATTTTTATGGTAATCTTTGAATTTAGCAGGTAGAAATACATAAGAATCAGCTATTTTGTATGTCCATTATTAGTCAGTGTAATCAGAGAAGCCATTAAAATAGAAAAACGGCCGGACAACCTCAACACAAGAGATGACATCCAACGTCTGCCAACATCTTAGTACCACAGGTATCCAACAAATTTAAATTAATTCTTTCCCATGGCTGAGAAGCACTAGACCAACTATAAAACTGAACTTTAGCACGATTTTGAGTTGACTGACACGTAATGCAACATCTAACGTGACGTTCGATGTCAGCATCCATGCCAAACCACCAAACATATGAACGAACAAGCAACTTTGACCTTGTTACACCCGGATGATCTACATGAAGAACTTTCAAAATAGACTGCTTAAGAGACTTTGGGATTACGACTCGGTTACCAAACATGAGACAGCCATCAAGACATGACGAAAACGAACGGACCTTAAAATATTTCTCTAACAGAGCGTTTGACTTGACTTTCGACATGACCCAACCATCAGAAACAAACTGCATGATCTTCACCAATGTGATATCATTTTTAGAATGCTCAGCTACTTTCTTGTAAGATACAATCGGTGTAGACAAATAGACAAAATGAATAGAACATTTGACATCTTCGACTTCTACTGGTACATTACTGGGTAAGCGAGAACATATATCAGCATTCTGTATGCTGGTACCTTTTTTATACCGAATGGTGTAATTGTATGACGACAAAATGACTGACCACCTGACCAGACGGGACGACGCCATGTGAGGTATTTTCTGCGAAAATTGACTTCAAAGGTTCATGATCCGTGTGAATAAAAAAATGCGTGCCTATTAAAAACTTGTGGAACTTTGCGACTCCAAATATGATACTTAACGCCTCCCTGTGAAGTTGGCTATAATTCCTTTGGGCAGGAGAGAGCGTAGCCGACTCGAATGCAGTTGGACAGTCAACGCCATCAATTTCATGACTCAATACAGCGCCGACAAGACCAATAAACATTTTTCTGAAATTACCTTTTTACTTTTTTTAAAAGCTTCTTCACACTGACTCGACCAAGACCAAGGAACGCCCTTCCTTAGCAATGAATGCAAGGGTTCTAAAATGTCAGGTGACATGCTTACAAACTTATGATAATAATTAAACAATCTTAAATACGATTTGAGCTCACTAACATAATTAGGTCTGGGAGTGGCAGCTAACTTACTGACTTTACACTTTGACGGATGAAGCTCTTCCCTACTCAATTGATAATCTAAAAATTCTAAATCAAGAACAAAAAGTTCACTTTTCCCTGGGTTAATTTTAACGGTTGTACTCGTTAAGACGAGACAAGACTTTGTGCAACGTTACACTGCACGACTGATAATCAACACCAGCGAGAAGAATATCATCCTGGTAAGCTTCACAGTGATCAGTACCAGAGAGAATATTATCCGTGACAGACTGAAAAATGGCAGCAGCAGACGACAGACTAAAACAGAGACAATTATACATATACAAACCATTTATAGTATTGACTATTAACAACGGTTTGCTACCGTCACTAACCTGTAATTGAAGGTAGATATTTGTGAGATCAATACGACAGAAGACTGTACAATTGTAAATTTATGAAAGAACTGATCAATCCTAGACAGAGGATACTGCTCAGTTTCCGGACTAGCCCACTGAGAATGCTTGACCTTTATTAATATGATTGAAAACTCCAACCTTGAACCTCACTATATAAGGCAAAAGGTACAGTGTAGGATTTATGAAAGACGCATACAGTGTTGGACTTGACGTTAATTTCAACCTTGAACTTTTTAAGTGGTAGGTCATTACCTAACTTAAAAAAAGGTTGTGGGCATTTCTTGATCTCATTCACAAAAGTTGGCACGGGCTGCAGGTGGCTTTACGTGCACTGACTCCACTGACTTGAGAAGATTTACCAAGCTTGTACCACGCAACCTCTCTCTCACTAGTCTGATATGAGACGATTTAACCAGACTACTTCCAACAATGGAGTACCAGTCTTATTTGTAGAAACAATTAACTGCATATCTGAAAACAAACTATCATTAAAACCAACATTTACATTTACACTATCTAAGATTTTCAACGGCAATTGGTTCGCTGCTTTGAGTCTACCATCAAATTTAGACAGGTGCGTATCACATGCGACTTCTTTGTATACACTCAATGGTACAATGGTAAAAATTGAGCCAGAGTCCAAAAGAAAAAATACTAAACGGCCATTGATATTTAACTTCAGATGTACTGGTGACAAATCTTCACCCAGTATCGCGTGGTTGCAGACATACTTCACGTAGTTGTTACCAGAGCTCTGCGTTGCTGATAAAAACGACTGCGACTTGCTTGAGCCGCAAAAACGAGAGGTGTGGCCCTTGGCTCCGCAACGATAACAGGTCCAAGACTTTGGGGTGTGTCTCAGATAACATTGAGCACATCTTTTAGAGGATTTGGAGTTGTGTCGATTACTTGAACTATTCTGGTGACGTGATGGAGACTTTGAAGATGAGCTTCCACGGATTCTAGACGATGGATTTGAGTGACTATTATAGTTTTTACTAATTGACCTTGCCCCATAACCAGACCAATTTTTTGAGACAGCATTCACATCAGAATCGAGACTTGACTTGTTGGAAATGATCGCCATAGCTGACTTGTTAGCATTTTCCATGGCCAATACTAGTTCACATCCTAATGTCCTTTCAATACTTTCGAGCAATCTGACGGTGTTTTGAGATAGCTTGTTTTTCAAAGTTTTATATGATTACGGACCTAACAAAATTGTAAAGAAATTAACCTTCTTGGAATCAGGAACTTCATTTATAAGAAAATACGCATCTAGACGATCCAAAAAGTTCTCTATTGGTTCCACTTGTGGATTAAAATAACTGATATTCATGTTGAGACAACTTTCTTGACGTGATTGCGTAACATTATCACTTTTCCTCCAGTGCTCATGATTACTTTGAAAACTTCGACAATGAAGAAAAAACAACTCTTAACAATACGTATCTTGTCGCCAAAATGTTGTAACGTGGGCTTAGGGTATTTGAAATAATAGACGGACTTCACATTTTAATGAGCAAACTTGATATTGACTCATATAAACTAATTATATGACAACAGCTACAACAGAAACTAACTGTCTTACAAATTAATTTACACAAAAGAAGATGCCTTCTTCAAAAATTTTTTTGTGCGTTGTAAAAAGTCAGAAAGTTTGTTTGAACCAGAAGGCCTATCTGAAAATAAAGAACGGTGGTATAAATTGCCTCAGGAATTTAAGGATCTGAGCTTACACGAGCATCTAAGTAAAAAACCAATCATTAAAAGTGCTGTTTTAGCTATTTAACCAGTAGATGGGTATAGAAAATTAGGAATCAAATTGGATGATGAATTGAGAAAAGTATACTCTGAAGAAGGTGACAATAATCAAATAATTCAAATTTATCAACACATAAACCTGAAGACGAATTGGGGTTGATAAAACGAATAAAAAAACTCGAGATGAAGTTGAAGATGAATGATGAAATTCAGTTGTATCAAATTGAGAAGAAGTTTGTTCTAGAACCGTTTGATATAAAACAAAATTCCAAGGAATGGTTACAACGTTTTGAAAGTGAATGTAACCGACACAAAGTGACTGAGGAATCTACGACAATCGAGGTATTAAGGTTTTTTTAACAGGAACCCCTAAGGATTGGTATGAAGCCAATCTGAAGAAAATTGGTTTGATGAATTACGCAGAATGGAAACAATCTTTTTTGGCAGTTTTTTTTATTGAAATTCAAGTTAGGAAAGCTCATGGATATAAATATTTAGGTGGTTCAGTAATTGACTACGCCATTACAAAAAAGAAACTGTGCCTAGAAGCTGAAAAAAATGGTACACAGATATCTAGAATCTTATCGTGTGGGGATTGCCAATAGAAATGCATGACGAGATTGATCGTGAAGAAGTGACTACAACAGAGAAGCTATTCAATGAACTTAGAAAACTCAAAGACTCTTTTAGGAAAAAAAGAAAAGATAATATTTCAACGGACAGTACAAATATAAGGCAACAAGTAAAACGTAAAGACAAGGAAGATGAGTTAAGAAAAAAAATCTCACGTCTGAACGAAAAGCTTGTTGGATATGTGAATTTCTGGAATATCCAAACAGATACCATCAGCCATCTGAATGTCGCAATAACAATGTATATAATTCTAAAAGTAAAGTCAATATGAATGAAGTTGCCGACATTGTGAAGATCGAAGTTGACCCGATCTCGGAAAACTAAGCCACCCGGGGAAATCGAATCCATTGCTAACAATAAACATTTTAATAGATAAACATAAAAAATTAAAGCTGTTTATGATTCTGGATCTAATGTTAGTTTAGTAAATCAGAAAGTTCTGGATGTTTTAAAAGCAAGTTTAGAGAAACATAACTGTGTCTTCAAGACGTTAAATGGATTCAATTTCAGTTCAACCCGGGCTAATCTTGTATTAAAAATAGGAGAATTAACAAATAATTTGGATGCTTTTGTGATAAAAAATGATAATTTTTCTTACGACTTATTGTTGGGTTTGGACGCTATTAAGAAATTTCGGCTTCGGCAAGATGAAAATCTACAAATTACACAAAGGGTTCATTCTAATCGTGTACTCCGACTTACAAAAGATGATAACGATGCACTCCAATTTATGGAAGATGGTAAATGTACTACTTTAGATGATCTATTTAAAATTAACCTTAATGAGAAAGAACGTGTTAGCCAGTTTAATGTGAACGTAGATCACTTAAGGGATGATAAAATGAAAACTAAAATACAATCTTTAATTGATAAATATAAAACCTTATTTGCCAAAGACAAATTTGACGTGGGTAGAGTGAAATCGCGAGAGGCTGAAATAAAATTATTGAGAGACGAGTATGTGGTGTCACGTGCATATAAATGCTCTACTCCTGATGAAGAAGAAATAAAAAAACAAGTAAAACAGTTACTTAAACATGATTTAATAGAGGAGTCAGATTCACCTTTTTCATCTCCAGCCACTCTGGCATACAAGAAGGATGAATGACGAAAGTCCAGATTATGTATCGATTTTAGGCGACTAAATAAGTTGATAGTACCAGAAAACTACCCTTTCCCTACGATCAGCGATGTAATCTATAAAGTTGTAAACTGTAAATATTTTACTATGCTTGACATTAATTCTGCTTTTTGGTGCATTTGTCTTCGAAGGGAAGATCGAGAAAAAATATCATTTGTTACAAAATTCGGAAAATTTATGTTTAAAGTTCTTCCATTTGGTCTAATATTATACGCCGGAATGATCTGGATGAATTTTGTTCGAATTATATCGACGATATCTTTAATTTTTTCAAAAACTTGGGAGGAACATTTATAACATATTGAAAGTTTCTTAAAAGTTGTTCATCGTGAAGGATTCAAACTAAAATTTGTAAAATGTACTTTTTGCAGCTCCATCAGTTAAATATTTAGGACAAGTTAGGCGTTAGAAGCATATTAGGCTTCGTAAACTTCTATCTAAAGTACATACCAAATTCCGCAAAGCTATTAGAACCACTCCATCGCCTCCTTCGTAAAAATGTTGAGTTTTACTGGAGTGAAGCATGCGAAAAAAGCTTCGACAATATTAAGAAATATTTATGCTCCGTCCCTATTCTGGCCATTTTTGATAGGGATAAAGAAATCTACATTGAAACGGACGCAAGTTTCCAAGGCATTGGTGCGTCATTGAAGCAACCTGGAATGCAAAGCAATAAAGGATGCCATAAAATTTTGGCAATCATTTGTTGTTTGTAGTAATCATAAATCCCTCGAAAATCTTAAGACTAAAGCCCGAGCTGATGAAATATTAGGCGATCTAATTCTGCATTTGTCTCAGTTCAATTTTTGAATAATTTATAAAAAAAGCAAAGAAAATATTTTTGCTGATCTCTCTCGACAACCGGTACTTGAATATTTTGAAGATGAAGACATAATTAAAATGGTAAACCTCATTTAAATGCATGAGATAAAGCAAGATCAGAAAGAACATATTAATGAATTGCTCTTTGAAAGGAACATAAAAACTCACAACGATATTAAATTCAAGAAACTGAATGAAAAATCTCGAATATTCGTCTCTACAGGCTTTGGGAAAAAGTTAATCGAACTTGTTCATAACCATTTTGGACACATAGGAGTTCTGCAGATGACGGCAACAATCCGACCGTTTTATTATTTTAAAAACCTAGACAAACTAGTAAACGAATTTTGTAGGAAATGTACAATATGGGTTCATGTCAAAATTAGGACCACCTAAGGCCCCTTTCGGCGTAATGTCACTGGATACAGTAGGAGGTTTTAATGGAAACAGATCACAAAAAAAATATATGCATATTCTGATTGACCATTTTTCGCGTTATGCATGGATATCTACCTCGAAAACACAAACGGCTCAATATTTTATACGCCTAATAGCTACAATTACTAAAGATTACAAAATAAAAATTCTGTTGGCTGACCAATACAAAGGAATAGACTCCGCAGAGTTAAAAAACTACTTGGAACGCCTAAACATTCAACTTGTGTTTACCAGTGTAGATTGCCCGCAGTCGAATGGATTAAATGAGCGGGTCAATCAAACTCTGGTAAACAGAATTCGCTGCAAATTGAATGATGGTAATGTTCAAAGAGCATGGTCAGTGCTGGCTCAAGAATGCGTGGCAGAATACAATAAGACCATCCGCAGCTCTACCAAGTTCACGCCTACTTACTTATTATTCGGAACGAGGTCGACTATCTGCCCGCTAGAATTGCAGAATACAACTAATTTAGCAGAAGACCGGAAACAAGCGTTTTTGAATTTCATGAAATCTTTTGAAGCGAATAAGCAACGATTTGACACTACAAGGCAGTATCACTCTTTTCAACCTGGTCACCATGTCTATATTGAAAACGGTAATAAATTAAACAGATCCAGTCCGTATCGGACCGTATACTGTCTTTAGCCGCATCTCTTCCTCATTCTACGAAGTTGATTGTGGAAGACGACAATCCTCAAATTTTTTTCATAGTAGCAAGTTGTTGCCTTGCCCTAATACTTTAACTTTGGAAGGGGAGGTGTAATTCTTCATATCTTAGAGTGCAGTGTATAAGACAGTAAGAATCAGGTAGGCTATGTTATTATGTTAATTTGTTATACCACATGACATTTATAAATATTAACGTGTAAATTAATTATTCTTTTTAGGTAATCTTTTGGGTTAATACCTCTTATTTATATTTAGACTTATTTCTAATTAGTTGTATTTTGTTTATTCTTTTTAGATTAATAAATTCACGTTAAGAAACTAACTGTCTTACATATATTATATTATATATGTAAAACTAAAACTAGAAAGTAACTAGAAGTAACCAGGTCTACATCTAGAGATGGATAGAACCTTTTAGAGATGGGCATTACACCAACATATAGCACACCCTGCTAGATATAGTGAACACCAAACAGCTGTTATGGTACGGGCATGTCAGAAAAATGAAAGAACAAAGATGGCCCTTACAAATGTATGAATGAACCCCCACATACAAGGAGAAAAAGAGGAAGACCCAGAGTAAAATAATATTTTTACCAAAAGCATCAATTTTCTGTTCAATAAAATACAAAATTTTAGAATTTGCTGTTATCTTACAAAATCTGTTGACAATATGCTTTCATAATATTGCTGGTTTCAAATTTCAAACTTTAGCATCCACGATCACTTTCGTACAGGACTTTTCTTCTCAGTTTTAGTCAGAGAATCTTTCTACGTAAATCTGTTACGCCAATTGTCGAACACTCTGTATGTTAAAACTTGCAAATAATGTTTTTAAAATATTTATCTCTGTTACAAATTTATTTTCCAAATTTTATTGATTATGCTTGCAACAACTAAATTGTTCTAAACTAACACATCGTTCAATAAGTCCCGAGACTAACAACGAAATAAAACTTTTTTTTTTCAAAAATCATTTTTATTCATCAATATAATCTCCTTTTAGAGTGATACAATCTTTCCAACGCTTTTCCAACATTTCTATACCATGTTTATAGAAGGATTTATCCTTTGCTTCAAAATAGGCTTCAGTTTCGGCAATGACCTCCTCATTCGAGCCAAATTTTTTTCCCTGGAGCATTTTTTTGAGATCAGCAAAGAGCCAGTAGTCGCTGGGGGCTAAATCTGGCGAATACGGGGGGTGGGGAAGCAAATCAAAGCCCAACTCGTAGATTTTTGCCATTGTTTTCATGGACTTGTGGCATGGTGCACTGTCTTGCTGAAAAAGGATTTTTTTCTTCTTCATGTGCGGTCGTTTTGCTGCGATCTCCTCCTTCAAACGTACCAACAAGTCAATATAATAATCACTGTTGATCGATTTACCTTTTTCCATGTAGTCAATGAAAGTGACGCCATGTGTATCCCAAAAAAACAGACGCCATGACCTTGCCAGCAGATTGCTGCGTTTTTGGACGCTTTGGGCGGCTTTCGCCACTCAGATGATTGCCGATTCGACTCTGGAGTGAAATGATGTATCCATGTTTCATCCATGGTCACGTATCGACGCAGGAAATCCTTTTTATTGCGAGTAAATAGCGATAAACAGCTCTCTGAATCGTCGATTCGTTGCTGTTTTTGTTCCATTGAAAGCAATCGCGGCACCCACTTGGAAAAAACCTTTTTCATGCTCAATTTCTCATGAAGGATTGTAAATACGCTTCCAGATGATATCTGTGTCATTTCTGCAATCTCACGGACCTTTACTTTGCGATTTTTCATTACGATTTTGAATACTTCACTCACATTTTCCGGTGTAACGGCTTCCAAAGGCCTACCCGAACGTTCCGCATCGTTTGTGTCCGTACGACCACGTTTAAACTCAGCATACCAACGACAAATCGTTGATTTGGATGGAGAGGAGTCCGGGTAACGTTTCTCAAGTCATTGCTGGGCTTCTACGGTGTTTTTACCCATTAAAAAACAATGTTTTATCAACACGCGAAACTCGATTTGTTCCATTTTTCAAACAAATTACAAAGTGTCTTTACTCTAACCTCAATAACTCTGCTGTTTGTGGTCCAATCGACGTGAAATTTTTACACGTTTCATGTGAAGGTTCGTACTCTAAGGAAACGTGGCTAGTTTGGTACTACTAGCACCATCTCTGGGTTAGTCTCGGCACTTATTGAACGATGTGTTATCTAGTATTTATACATTATACAATCTTATCATTATTTTCTTTGATAATAACAAAGAATTAAATACGTAATAATCGGAAGTTTTGATTGATCCAATAAGAATGAACTTGTTTTTTTTAAATTTTGTTTTCACTAGTAACTGTTGTTTCTTTGTTAAACAAATTAAGATAAATTGGTATCGAGATATTTTAATCATTGTTTATTCTAAGAAGCCTATCAATAAAAAAACAGCTAGAATGTTAGCGATTAAACCTTAAACTGGTAAAACCACATTATTCTGGAATTTCAAATTCAAGTTCTGCGATTTTTGATTTAAGTTACGACTTACGAGATATATTTGTTAAAGAAAATTAATGGAAACAACGAAGATGGTTTGGAGAATGTTCCGCTTTCAATTGTCTGTTACATATCTTTTGGTCATTTCAGGTTAAGAACAGTGAACCAACCAAAAGAGTAGTAAATTGTTTTACATTGTAGTGTAAACACTGATATTTTCAATACAAGTGTGATAATAGCAAAGGTGAATATGTTTTTTGTCTTTAACATTTCTATGCTAACTAATTACTAATTTAATTATTATTAAATGTAACAAATTACTGTTAATCTTGCCTAAACACCATTTAAAAATAGCTCGATGTAATTTATTAAAAAAATGTTTTTCCGTAATTAAAAAAAATTCTTTTTTATTCCTTTACAGATGCGCTTTTATTTTCCTGTATGGATCTTAATCCAAGTGTCTATGATAAAAAGTGAATATAATCTGGGCCACAAAGATGACTACTGCGTCTTTCAATCTGACGTTAAAATTCATTGTTTTCGAATAAACTCAACAGAAGAACTAAACAATAAAATCTTTGAACTCTTATCAGAGAAAAACAAAACATTAGAAGAAATACAACAATTACACGTGTCAGACAGCAACTTTGATAATTTAATATTGACTGATTTAAATTTGAAACCGTACTTGAAAAACCTAGAAATCTCCCAGACGACAATAAATGTTTTGCAATCGGAAGCTTTTAGGGGTTTTCCGTTACTTGAAAAATTATACGTCAGCTATAATACAATAAAGGACAGTAAACTTGATGCCCTGCATGGATTGGATAAATTAAAAAAATTAAATTGGTGGAATAGTGAAAATATTAATTATTTAGGAGACGATTACTTCAGCCAACTCATTTCATTGGAAGAACTGGTGTTACTTGGAAATTACTTGAGAGTAATTAACGGTAGCAATTTTGAAACCTTAAAGAAATTGAGAAAATTAGATTTGGCTTATTGCAAAATTAACGAACTCTCTGAAAATTCCTTTAGGGACTTAAAATCTTTAGAAGTTCTAGATCTAAGTAGCAATAATATTTCTAAATTACCAGGAAACTTGTTTAAACACTTGAGCAGTTTACAAGAATTATATTTGCATAATAACGTTATTGAATATTTACCTTCAGATATATTTTCAGGCTTAACTTCAATTAAACGAATACGTTTGGATAATAATTTAATTAAAGGCTTAACAAAGACGAATTTCTTTAATTTAAGGAATTTGGATTATCTTATATTGTCTTACAATAGAATTGAAAGTATACCTGAAGGAGCATTTGAGACTCTTCAAAATCTTCCAGAGTTGCATCTTGAAAATAATAAAATTGAAGTTTTAGAAGTTGGTGCATTTAGAGGCTTAAAGAATTTAACAAATCTATATCTTTCTAATAATAATTTACAAAATGTCCTAGCAGAATCATTCGATCTTAATTCAAATTTAAAATATCTCGACGTGCAAACGAATCAAATCAAATTATTTGGAGGCCCTTCATGTGAAAACTTAAAAAATCTCAATAAATTGATGATGTATGAAAATAAAATTTCCAATTTTAAAAATTCTTGTTTTGAAAGCTTGAAGAATCTAAGTACATTAAGTTTGGTTAAAAATAATTTTAATATTTTGGATAAGGAAGACCTCGCTGCCTTGAAAGGGATTGATACTTTATATCTGGATCAAAACAACATCAGTGAAATTAAAACCAAAAATTTTGAATATTCAATAAATCTGAAATCTTTAAGCTTGGATTTTAACAATATTATTATTTTGGAAAGTGAAAGTTTCTACGGATTAACTAATTTGACGGTTCTAACAATAGTTAGCAACAAAATTGAAAATTTGAATCCCCAAACATTTGTCGGTTTAAATTCGTTAGAAAGTCTAGATTTGTCGAGAAATTTAATTAACGGATTAAATTCTAATACTTTTGATGGATTAAATTCCCTGAAAATATTAAAATTAGAAGGTAATAAAATTGGAAGTTTTAAGAATAAATCCTTCAACTATTTAAATAGTTTAGAGGAACTCAGTTTAGGTACCAATGATATTTCTGTGATTCCCAAATCATTATTTGAAAATTTGCATGAATTAAGAAAACTTGATTTGTCTAGAAACTCAATTACAGTTTTATATGCAAATAATTTCGGTGGTCTTCACAAACTGAATTATTTAAATTTACAAGCAAATTCAATAATGATGATGGAATCTAATTCCTTTGAAGGCTTATCACAACTTAATGAGCTTGTATTAGCACAGAATAGAATAAGCTCTTGGGAAGCAAACAACTTTGATGGTAAATCTTTACAAAAATTATCAATTTTAGATCTATCCTTCAATGCTATCACTAAACTCACCAAAGAAAATTTTTTAAATTTAGATAATTTATATCGACTTGACATAAATTATAATAATTTAACCGTTATCGAACCTAGAACCTTTGAGTATCTAAGTTTATTGGATTATCTGGGTTTAGATAGTAATCTTATCGAAATAATTAATCAGGATGCGTTTTATGGTTTGACAAAAATTACAGTCATAAGTTTACTTCATAACCAAATATCTGACTTAAGATTCGAAGATTTTGAAGATATTAAAACGTTGGAAAGATTAGAGCTGGGTGGAAATTATTTGAATGGAAAGATCCTTGAGAAGTTTCATAAAAAGTATCTTCATTATTATGATTATCCTCAGCATCCTCTATCATGATTGTACTGTCTTTTAAGAATTACTTAGTTAAGTTTTCATTGTACTGATTTGCTTCTTTTACATCTTAAATATTTTTGTGTTCAAATATTTCATAAACTGTACAATATCGAAATAAATAATTTTAAAATATTGTTATTGTTACTATTTATTGTTATTTTTAGAAACTGGACGTTTCTCAAATTGATACATCTGCATTCAGGCTTCTAAATTCGAAAAAATTAAAATTAGACTTGGGTTAATAATAAATGCAGCTACATTTTCAGAATTATTGGAACACACTCCTATAGAACATAGACCTTACTGCAGTATTTGTTTCAGCTTATTATGTTGGTCCATTCACTTTGGAATCCAGAAAAAGTTCAATCAATGGTAGGTTTGTACAGGTAAGATACCAGTAGCACCCTTTCTGGCCAGAGTATCAGCCCTTATGCTTAGAATCTATACGATAGCCATCTAATTCAGTCAGAGAAACCTTATGACAGTAAAAATTTTCCACTCGTTGCTCGTGGAACCACTTGACTACCAGTGCATATTCCTACGTGCACAAGCCAGAATAACAAAGATCTTCAGCAGAAATACTGTCACCTACCTACCAAGAGAAGATGAAACTTTCTTTCTTGGCTTGAATCTATAAACCCTGCCTTTTCCGGTTTTGAATTTGTTTAACCCTTTCGAGTCTATCGGGACATATATGTTCCACCTACTGCTTTTGTATGTCTGATGGTTAAAATGCGTCTCGTTTTATGTAGGTTTTTACAGTTTCCGGCTTCTCGCAACCCACAAAACAATTTTAGATCTGACAACATCGTCAATTGCACTATAACCTCGGTTTACGTCGCAATCTTGACATGTTTACATGTATGTCGTGGCGTAATTTTCCTAGTATCGTCGTTTTCGTTTGTATGTTTTGTGTTACTTACTAGAAAAAGGTAAGAAATGTTTACTAAGTATACTGTAGTGTAAATAATCAAAGAAAGAATTGCAACAACAATCTTTGGGGGTTTTGTAATGGATTATGGGACCCATGTGTCATTTAGACTTTTATTTTGGGTTTTATTTGTTCCCAACAGACGAGTCGCTGATATCTAACCCAAAAAGAACTCGAAGATAAAATGAATGCGGCATCTGATGACGATGAAGAGGAACTGGAAGATCCATACCACAACAGTGGATCATCCGACGAAGATTACTGCCCAACAGAGAATGATGTAGAGGATAGTAGCCAAAGTGCTAAAGAGTCAGATGTTCCTAACATGAATTTGAACACAAACGATCTAGAGGACAATAATGAGACTAGTTCAAATTCAGGCCAGAGTAACTCCTCAAGTACGAGCATAAGTGAACCGGATAAAAGTGAAGAAGATGAGCAAGTAGTGAATAGTACAACATAGAGCATTTATTCCCAGATTAATTCTCCCACAACAAAAATTAGAGGAATGTAGCCTTCCTCGTGAACTAAACAAGCTGGACCTATTTTTGAAACTTTATTCCTAAAAGTCTTATACTGTACATTGCACAATGTACCAATATGCGTTTAGAAATTTTTGAAAAAAAGCAAAAAAAAGAGGAGTTTTACTGACTACCATGAGATCATGATTGTTCTTAGAGTTTCACTTATGATGTTCTACAATCGGGTGCCTGCATTTGACCATTACTGGTCTAAGAATGAGTCTCTAGTAAATACATCTATAAAAAAAGCAATTTCTAGAGATCACTGCAAACTTCTGTTGGCGCAAATGTACTTCAATAGTCCCGAGAAACCTGAAGACTGCAGTAAGCACTTCTACATTAAAGAAGTTGTGAATTGTCTAAAACTTACGTTTTAGAAATTTCGTTCTGAAACAGCGTTCTAGAGCATTGATGGATCAATGGCAAAATTCAAATGGAGATCTTCGATGAAACAATACTTACCTTTGAAACCTATCAAACAAGGGATAAAGGTATGGGTTCGGAGTGACTCCCCCACGGGGTACGTCTATGACCTACAAATATATGCAGGCAAAGATACTGAAGTAACTAGTGGTACCCTGGGAGAAAGAATAGTGAAGAATTTGGCAAGCTCTGTTAGAGAAAAGGCAGTTGCACTGTGTTTTGACAGGTTTTTTGCTTCTGTCAAGTTGCTGAACAAATTAGACCATCCAGCAGTAAGAACACTTATGAAGAGCAGGAGAAATGTACTAAAATTCATAATTTCCAGTGAATAACGAAGGTACAATAGTTTGAAGATGGCAGGATACAAAAGATGTGTTGGCAATAAGCAACTGTTTCTCAGATACCACAATCGAGATAAAACGTACAATGAAAGATGGAACAAGAAAGAATGTGCCTTGCCGTGAAATGCTTCAGTTCTATAGTGCTAATATGGGTGACGTCGACTTGACAGATCAGATGGGATATATGACTTTGATCGAAAATCTGGCAAGTAGTGGAAGAAGGTGTTTTATAAACTTTTGATGGTAGCCGTAGCGAATGCTCATGTTCTTTATAATAATTTGCACAGGACAAAGACGCCATTTTTGCCATTACTAATACAAGTTGCAGAAGGACTAGTTTCATTAGGAAGAAGTAAAACAGCTGTAAACGAAGGTCAGCTACATCACTGGGAAGACCTCCAAAAGTCAAAAAGCGAAAGACGATGTTCAACGTCGGAGATCATTTGCCCATCCAAGGAAAAACACGCAGAAGATGTTTTAGATGTTCTTCTCAGTTCAGAAAGGAAACACGGACTTATATGGTGTGCCCGGAATGTACCGACCTGCTTCTGTGTAAAGGCCGCTTCACACCATACCATTTACAATGGTTTTATACATGTATTTATTGTGTTTTGTATTATTCTTTTGTGAAATAAAAATTGATATTCAGAACTAGTGGGATATGTCTGTCCCAGCTAAAAAGTCGAGCTGGGACGTTTTTGAAATTCTTTTTTCGAAAAATGGACTTCTTTACTTTAGTTAATATAATTAATGCAAGGAAATGTCTGAAAACAGCAGTTATTTGCGAGGAAAAAATCCGGCTTGAAAGGGTTAAACGAGGTCATTTGGGGTTGGCACCAGTGGAGATTTTCTTGTGGGCGATGCTGAAAGCTAAAAGTGTCCACCCTCGTTTTCCTTTCCCAACCAACAATCTGTTCTTTAGATTCTGCATCAGGCCCTTTTCACTCTCACCTCCATCATGGCGGAAGATTATGGAGTAGCTTGGTGGCAGCAGTAGAGACGATGTTCATGGTTCCCCTATGTAGGGGTTTTATCGAAAGTTTTTTTCCCACTCAGTAGCTTTTCAGGACAGTCTATTTATCAAGGATTACTCCTAGATACTTAATTGTAGCGATTCTCCTTCACAATCCCGGTGAGGGACAGATCTACTTAGAGAAGCGATCCTGCCCACGCGAGTCTTGATTTTCTTCCAACCCTCTTGTAACTGGAAAAATTCATGTCCTCATAAATTATCCCTCCTTAGTTTCCCATTTACCGAATGATCTTCGGGATAAGCAATCCACATTTGCACACAACAGCTTTGAGTGGAAAAGCTAGCAAAGTAAGGGCACTCTTTTGCCCTGGGATTGAGAAATTGACCCCGAAGGCGGACGCACCAAGAAACGGTCAACGACTTAAGAATGCAGAAAGCAATGGAAAACTACTGCATTAGAGATTTGTAAAGATATCCCTAGTACAGTCGGAATGACTATTGAATCTATAAACGCGGTCCTTAGTCTCCGGCAGGTCTTTATTGGCCAGAGGATGCTAAGAATCTCCGGGTTACACGCGACGCCATTGGTAAGGGAAAGGTTGAGAAGATTGTGGGAGACTACGATCTGGGAGAACAAAACGAAAAAGGAAATCTTTTGCTGCAGTTTTGTCAAGAGCATGATCTTATAATTACCTATACCTTTCACAAGTTACGTAGTAGAAGATGGCGAGCACCAACAGATAGTAAAAGAAAAATAGTAAGAAATCAAATAGACTATTTTAATCCCACAAAGATACAGAAACGCAATTAAATCTGTTAAAACTCTTCCGGGAACAATCCCCTGATTGCCGATCTTCATATTAATCTGAAGAAGATCAAAAAACCATTGAAAAAAGAAAAATTCATACAGGAAAACTACAACTGCCAAAAGTTAGAGAAAAACTGCAACCTAAAATCCATCATAACCTGGAAAAGAACCAAATGTATTCCGAAGACATAAAATGAACTTTGGGAAACATATAAACACAGCACACTTGCAAAGAAGAAATAATGGAAACGAAAATAAAAATAAAAGCCTGGATCATCGATGAGATCTTGACTATGATGGAACAACGAAGGATATGTAAGAACCAAGACTTAAACAAATACAAAGAAATACATAAGGAAATTGGAGGGAAAATCAAACAAGCCCAGTAACAATATTTTGAAGATAGATGCAAAGAAATAGAAGAACCTGAAGACAAATATAACTTATTTAATCTACATAAAGGAGTCAAAGAGGCCTGCAAACTCTACAAAGAAAGAACCAGATCACTACAGTTCTAGACAGACACGGTAACATGATACTGAATACATATAAGAAGTCGGAAAGATGGAAGAAATACATCGAAGAGTTGTTTGTTCTCTGAACTCAATCCGCAAGAACAACTAAGGCCCAAAATGAATAAAAAAGAAGTAATACATGCCCTAAGATCAATGAAGAAAAAAGTCCGGATCTGGACGAACTACCCTGTGACGTTATCAAACTCATTGCTCAAAATCGCATTAACATTCTAGTGGAACTGCTCAATAAAATTTATGCAGTTGGACATATTTTCAGGGAATGGTTGCTGTCCGTCTTTGTCTGTTTGCCTAAGAAACCAAATGCCAAAGAATGCACCGATCACTGATCATCAGCTTGATGTCTCACATACTAAAGCTATTTCTAAAAATAATACTTAAACAAATCCACCAAAAACTAGATATGAACGTAAGCGAAGGTCAGTTTGGATTTTGCAAGGGACTGGGTACGCGAGAAGCCCTATTTACCTTCAACTTGCTAGTGCAGAAATGCTTGGATGTCAATCAAGATGTATATGCATGTCTTATTGATTATAACAAAGCATTCGACAAGATCTGCCATGACGAATCAATGAACAGTCTTAAAGACAAACATCTTGATTACAGAGACCTAATGATCATTTCAAATCTTTATTATAACCCGAGGGCGACAATATGCATCGACCAGCAAACATCTGAAAAACATGGAAATAAGAAGAGGAATTCTACAAGGATGCGTTTCGTCACCGACTCTCTTCAACTTCTATTCTGAAGTGACTCTAAAAAAGGCCCTTGAAGAAGAAACAGCGGGAATAAAGGTAAATGAAATACCAATAAACAATATAAGATATGCGGACGATACGGTCATTCTGGCAGAAAATATAGAAGATCTACAGAGACTGATGGCAAGAGTGACTGAGAGACACGGTCTAACTCTGAATATAAAGAAAACCAAATTCATGATAATCTCAAAAATGCACCGAAATAAGACGAATCTTATAATAAACGAAAAAAATATAGAAGTCGATAAATATATGTACCTTGGCACAATGACTAATTCTTCCAACGAATACGCCAACAAAATGAAAATAAGAATAGAGAAAGGGCGAATAGAAATTTGAGGTTGGAGCTACGAGTTCGACTGGCACAGTGCTAGGTCTTCACAACTCACCTTTATGGAGTGAAACCGCCAAAAAATCGGAGGCGTTTAAGATGTGGGTATACAGGAGAATCCAAAAAATATCATGGACGGACAGAGTAACAAACACCGAAGTCTTAAGAAAAATTAACAAAGACATGGAAATTATAGGCATAATGAAAACCAGAAAATTGCAATATCTTAAACATATAATACGACAATCAAGATACACCATGTTAAGACTGTTTATACCAAGTACGATCCAAGACAGCAGAAGAGTTGGAAGAACAAAAATATCGTAGCTGTGCAACTTGAGAGATTGGTATGGATGTACATTAAGAAAACTTTTCAGAGCAGCTACGTCCAAAATTAGAATAGCCATAATGATTGCCAACTTCCGATGAGGAGAGGGCACTTGAAAAAGAAGAAGACTTAATTATTCTGGTTTAAGGTAGTGGAACATTGAAAATAAAGAGCCTTAAAGCCACCGAATCGCTTTTTTCGGTGAAGAAAACTAGATTGATTTTGTTAAAGTTGAAAGTCACTTAGTTCTCTGATGTACACTTATTGTAAGTCTCTTTGCATGAGCGCATTTGTAGTTGCAGTGAATTTTCTTAAAACAAGGACTACAAGGCTTGTGGACTCTTTAACAGTTGAGTCATTAAAATTTACTAGTACCTTCTGTTAGTAAGCTTTAGCATGAATTGAATTCACCTGACAACTGCAGGGAAAATACTCCGTTCTTCTAGAGTTAAGTAACGGTTGCAATGCATAAAAAGTTTTGAGAATCCAACTCGCCACCTTGCTTGTTCGTTGCTCTGTCTTAAATATTCCGTTTTAGAAGCAAAACTTAAAATAAATCTCCGGGAATAACCTGCAAGATCCAGAAATTACTTTGATTCTCACCATGTTGTCAACGCTGGTGAGTTAATCAGGGCTTCAATTCTTTGCTTACTATGGCGGATACCTTTTGCAGATAACTCGTTCCAAATATTTTTCTTAAGAACTATCACTTACCAATATTTAAAAAAAGTCTATCTGCGCACAATACTGATGCAACTTTTTCGAGGGTGTCCAGACCGTATAGGTATGTCATCTAGATATCATTAGAAAAGGACCTAATACTTTAATGCTAGCGTGTTGAAAGACGGATGCGTTGACAAGTCTAAACAGCATATGTAAGTATTCACACTAAAAGGTGTTATGAAGACCGTCTTCTTAATGGAAACTAGTTGAACAGGAATCTGGTTATAGCCTGAAGCCAGATCAAGGTATGCATAGTACTTAGTATTGACTAGCCGACCGAGGTTGTCCTCGATTCTTTGCAAGCAGTATTTATCTTTAATTAACAGCTCATTCGATTTTTTAAAGGTTTTGATTCGCTGTACCGTATATTACCATAATCTTTGTCTTGAGAAGGATAGCAGACAACTTGGCCCCTTGATAAAATGATTTTTAGTTTAGCTGTTGTTATCGCGGATACAGGAAAACCATACAAAATATTTAAACGATACTTCCTCAGAATATCTCGTACAGTAGATACGTATACGGTAATTAACGTCGAAATACACTGGTTGTTAATTGACGGAAACGCTGCATCAGTTTCTGGCGGACCCGCCATCCATTCTCTGTCTATGTTAGTTGAATTCCAGGATATTCAAACAAATCGGTCCCGATAAGGACAGAATGATCTTTCGGGTCCGTTAAGCTGAAATTTTACATTTTTATTATTGACAAACTCTTTGCTAATTAATTGCTGAACATGTCTCCAAAATAAAAATTCTTCTAGCCAAGCGGCTACCAAGAAAATTAAAATTAAAGAGTGGCGTGCTGGTTTTCGTTATCTCAAAAATGTTTGATCTTGATGCTGCCATTAATTTGCACGAAACCATGAGTTTTTGCTTTGTTTGCTAGATAAAAAGTTGTGAACAAAATTGTTTCTTCACGTAGATACAGAGAAAGTAAAAATTAAAAAGTCATACTCTAGGTAAACAAAAATCATAATGCCAAGATTGCAAGGGACCTAAATAAAGTCATAGAGCAGGTTAGAAGAGAGCAAAAAAATGGAGGATCTCGGAATCGCAAGATACAGGGTCAGAGAGATGGTTAGAAAGAAGTGAAAAAACGATGATCGTGGAATCGCAATACCAAAGATTCAGGTCTTCTTTAGCTAGATTTGTAAAGATGTTATCAGGCGAATTTGATTAATATGTAAGTGAGAGTAGTATGTACTTTAGAACTTAGATGTACATTTGTTGTATGACTTTCACTCATAAATAAAAACTGTTCAGCTTGTAAATGATAAAAGATCGTCTTATCTGTACCGGATTTTGAAACTTGGATTCTTATTCTCTAAGTTAATTGGGGCAGTTGGGGTCAAAATCACTTTCTCGATTTCAATTTCCTACTACTACTATCGTATTTAAACTTGCTGCGCCAAATATATAGTGCGATTACGTGCAAACCTCGTGATATTTCCAAAAAAGAAAAAATTCCTTCAAACTAGCAGCGCTGCCTACAAGACTGATGTAAACGGTGCACTGTGGTTTTCTTACCTAATCAATAGAAACGCTATTTTCCAAATCAAGTGCTAATCACGACTCTTTATAACTATCTGTTTTCTGCGACAAAGAAGTAAATTATTGCGATGAGTCGCTACTTCTAGGAGCCATACTTTTATAGCAAGCAATATAGCAATTCTAATAATTGATCCAACAGTATGACTTTTACCATACTCACCACTACACTAAGATTAGCAGCGTCTAAGTGCTTCCTCATCCTGCTGTCGGAAATCAAATTTCAAAATATTGAATACTTCTCGATTATACGAGCAGAAATTTTGTCTGGTCACAACTTAAATTACAGGATGTCCTGCTACAACGTAAAAAAGTTACAGCAACAATAAAGGTGCTTTTCAGAATCCTGTTGTTAGTACCATGGTTCAAGACGGGCTTCGGACTTTAGTGCACCAAGCAGCAAATTTAGATTTTTGTATTCTCTTGCCAGAAGAGCTTTCCGCCATCTATCACCGTTGCTATTGCTTTCCGTACCCCCTTGTTGTTCATTGTCGTCTCTGTTGTGGATAATTCCCCAGCACCCGGAAATAGGTAGCACTCGTTATGATCCACAAACCCAACAAACTAATAACCAACACAGCATCTTACAGCCTTCCTTATCTTCATATCATAAGCAAATTATCGAGAGCATATTGGTAAATAAACTCCAAGAATTCCAAGAAGCCTAGAAGTTTCTCCCCCTGGTAGATCCACCACGGATCCTATTCTCTGTCTCCACCTCGACGCCGTAGTAGCCTTCAACTTTCAACATTCATGTTTCGAGACATCAAGCGGACTTCAACAGCTAATTGTTCACCCTTCAACATTGCATGTAATGCACTATGCTTTCCAAGTGTCCATTCTTTCGTTCTTTTATTAATTCTTTACTGCCACGGCATCTGCTGCTTAGAGAAGTCCGATATCCGCCTGCCCCAATTCGTGGAAAACATGACTCTGTGGGTAGCGTATCGAAGTTGCGCCGAGGAATCGGGAACTTTGGCGTTTGAACTCGAACAACTTTCGTTTGCAGTCAAATAATTTAGCATGAATTTCACTCCATGCTGCTGAAGACGAGCTGAAACGCTGCCGGAACATCATCCAGATTCTACGGTGGCATTCTAGTCTGCTATCCACATTTTTACACCTACAACACCTTCCATTAGACCTATGATCGATTATCGATTTTTAATTTTGATCACTGTGCCACCATCACTATTCTCCGACAGAAGAAAGGGGCTACTTGCAAAACAATCCTTCGCCAGGAGCGCCTTTACCTTTCGGAAGAAGTGTGCGACCGAGCAGAAATTCCCTCTATAAATGCGAGCCTTGAATGCATGAGAAGTTATTACATGTACAAGGTGGTAAAAAAAACAAAGAACACGTTCTCGATGTCTTCAAAAGCCCTTTCACTTGCGCGTAGTAACCATTCGCTTTCCATTCCCAAGATGAAATCGAACCATGAGAAGAAACTAAAACACTGTAGCTATTACCTGAGATATGTAAGAGCTTTTACTGCACTGGTACTGTCAAACTAGTTATCATAGTCAAAGTTCAATCTCTATTAGGCCATCTGCTACCAAGACACAATCGAACCATAAAAAAACTAAACAAAAGACGGTCGCTAGTACCTGGGTTATATAAAAACCTTTCCCGGCTTGCCGTCTGTAAAAACATGTACTATCTTTATGGAATACACCGTTTCTGAGAAACATCATTTGTCAAGTAGGCGTTTTGGTGATCCAAAATCGGATATACTAAATAGCCATAAGAGCAATGTATTTTATTTGTATTCGTTGCCCAGTCTCTCATAAAAATCGGATAGGGTCCTTTACTGTATAATGTCTTTGACGTTGTTTAATAAGAATTATTTCGCTCTTTCTGGTTTTGCCCACTTAGGATCTCATTCTATCTAATCTAGCTAAACATTTGGTTATAAACTTGTCAAATTAAAATTATAGATTAGAAAATCTGTCGCATATGCACATAGACGCCACAATCACAAACAATACTTACTATCTTCTTTGCAAGATGAGCTTTTATTCCCATCGGTTGACCTCGGGAGACGCAGCAGAGCATCGTATTCGTCTCTGAAACATGGCAGAGCTCTGGAGGTCTAATACTTATTAATTTATTATAATATAGTTGAATTAATAATAATCTGGAAAGTCAGCTATATTTGCCAATACTCGGAATCTTGTAAATTCTTGAAAATCAAATACGAGTAGACTCATAGTTTTGTCCATATTAATTTGCGACTCAAAACCTTCTCTTTAAAAAAACACATAACATTAAAACCGTTTTTCTATAAAACTGTTTAACTTGCAAACCTTTTCTACCACATTGTATTTTGCGATTTCTAGGTCCTCGATTTTTCTACTTTTTCTAACTTGCTCTATGAGTTTGTATCTTGCGATTCCGAGGTCTTCAATTTTTTACTCTTTTTTAACCTGCTTTGTGAGTTTGCGTCTTGCGATTCAAAGGTCTTCAATCTTCTAATTCTTTCTAACTTGCTCTATGAGTTTGCCTCTTGCGATTCCGTGGTTGTCAATTTCTTTACTCCTTTCTAACCTGCTCTACGAGTTGACATTTTGCAATTCTAAGATCATCAATTTGTTTTACTCCCTTCTAGCCTGCCCTGTAAAATTATATCTTGCGATTTCGAGGTCCTCAAGTTTTTTACTATCTTTGAACCTACTCCGTGAGTTTACATCTAGCGATTCCGAAGTCTTCGATTATTTTACAGCCTTGTAACTAGCTCTGCGAGTTTGTGTTTTGGGATTTTAAGGTTTTCAATCTTTTATTTCTTTTTAATTTGCTCTATGAGTTTGCGTCTTGCGATTCTGACGTCTTCAATTTTTCTACTTCTTTCGAACCTGACATCTTGACATCTTGCGATTCAAAGTAGTCAATTTTTTTACACCTTTCTATGAGTTTGTATCTTGCGAGTTTTAGGTTCCCAATCTTTTACTCTTTTCTAATTTGCTCTATGAGTTTGCGTCTTGCGGTTATGAGGTTCGCAATCTTTTAATTTTTTCTTACCTGCTCCATGAGTTTGCGTCTTGTGATTCCGAGGTCCTCAATTTCTCTACTCCCTTAAAACCTACTCAGTGAATTTACATCTTGCAATTTCAAGATCCTCTATTATTTTACTTCCTTCTAACCGGCTCTATGAGTTTATTTCTTGAGATTTCGGGATCCTCAATTTTTTTATTCCCTTCTAACCTGCTCTGTGAGTTTGTATCTTGTGATTCTGAGGTCTTCGATCTTTTTACTCTGTTCTAACCTGCTCTGTAAGTTTTTTAGGTCCGTCGTAACCTGGCGCTTATGATTTTCGCTTACTTAGAATGTAGGAAATGTAATGCTGAAGGTATTACTTTGTTGTAGAGAATTGCATTAATAATAGAATAATTTATTATGTTAGATATTAGGATGCTGCAATTTTGCAGATGGACATATTTGTAATTTGCTTATTATTATAACTGCACTGTTGATTAATGAATACATTGTAATAATAGAATGAATCGATTTTTGTATATTTTTCTGACTATGTCAATATTGATTTTTGAAGCAGTATAGAGATTTATTTGTTTATTTTATTTATGTTTTTATTTATTTAGCAGGAGTAGTATGTATTGGACTGTGAATAAGATACAGTACATGATACAGTTATTGTTTTATATTATGCATTTTATCCAGGGTGGCCCAACAAAAACGAAACAGACTGAATAACTTCCAGGAAAATAAAGTTTTGAGAATAAGCAAAAACACGTCGATTGGGAGGGGGACATTTTTTCATGCACAATTTGAATCCTAAACTTGTAACATTTAAGGTAAATCTAATCTTAATCAAATATGTTTTAAAATAAACTATCTACATTGTTAGCTTTTTATAAAAAATTCTTCATAGTGGACAGTTGAATTTAATAGAACTCAAAAGATAAATGAAAAGCTCCTGTTGAAAAGCTACATCAGCAATGTTTGAGCCTTGTTTTTAAAATATTTTAAATACATTGTCATTTTTTGATTTTCCTACTTTATACATAATTATCTCGAAATGTTTAAATTTTAATTGGTTTCATCATATATCCAATACTACGCCACTGGAAACTACATTATGTCTATTACAGGAGAGCTCCCAATAGTGCAAGATGTGTTGCCTAACCAACAGTTAATTTCGTGTTTGTAATCATTTTGATGTCTCTGTATAAGAGAGTGAAAGCTACCATGTAATTAAAACAATGGACACATTACATTAATCGAGAAGGTATCTATCGTGAAAGAATGACTCTAAACAAAGTTACTAAAGTGAAGGAGAAAGCAATACTTGTACTTGAAATAGGTTATTTACGATAATTTTGGTTTTATTAACAGAAAGTATTAAACACTTTCAAAATTAATGAGGGTGCATATACTCCATTACCATGGAGGTCAACTTCTCCCATATACTTATTATATTCGGAAATTACATTAGATTATGAAATTGCTTCATTTTTGCGTTCTTTCCTGTTATAGCTCGACTGAGTGCTTTGCTGACTAGCAGATCTTGAGGATATACATTGTCGACTATGGTTAGTGCTACCGGACGATGTACTGGGAAACGACACCCAATCTTCAGGCCTTACTTCTTCGTTGAATGTTGTAGGTGACTGGCCTTCAGTTGCAAAATATGTATCTTCTTTGTGACACCGTTACTAATTTTATTTGCTAACATTAAAGTTGATTTGCGTAGCATATTTTACTTTTTGTTTTCTTAATTTATTGTCGTATACCTTTTTTACCATTGTCACAAACAGAACTAAAGTAACTGTTATCCAAATTACCATTCTGTCTTGTTTCATTCACAAATGATGAAGTACTTTAGGTGGAGTTCATTTCTTTATTAAGGAAAACACTAGTTATTTGATTTTGGGACATTGCACAAAAATGTTCTATAAAATAAAACAAATTGCATGGAATCTCTGTTAGCATCCACAATAACCCTGCCTTTCTTACGTTTCTCAGAAGCAGAACCGCTAACGTTGCCCATGCTTGTTTCAACGTGACTTTGGCCCACATTATTGGAAGTTAAGGGAATAGGAATTCTCTAAAACATAATGAAACATTTTTTTACTGCTTTATAGTTTTCTAATTTAAAGTGGGGGGGGCTGAAATAAACTTATTTAGTTGTTTTAGATTTAAGATTAAGTGATAAGAAATATCCAGTTTGGAACTACAAACATTGAAGACATAAATTGATCTTTCTCTGGTTGATATTCACTTAAGATTCCTTTTCGAATTAGTTCATTAGTCAAAGCCTTTTATGTATCAGTTTCTAAGAAAGAAAACAGTCTGGATTTAAGGATGACTGGCTGAAACGGTTTCCTGATAAAGAAGATTTTATAACCCTCTACGCACGACAGCAGTTGCTTGTAACTTTTCTTGTTGAACACCTGCTTGTATGGATGGTAGCTTTTTCTGTCCACTTGTTGCTCTTTTATTTTGCCTTTGTGGTACGTGGCCTTGAGGTTTAAAGAGCAAAACGAAAACGGTGCAAATAAAAAACAAAAATGGAGAAATTATAAGTGATGAAGAAAGTAAAGTAAAAAGATGGCTGAATACTTCGAAGAACTACTAAACACCAACGATAACTCAACAGATGGAATGGAGGAGGACAGAGCAACAGAACAAAATCTAGAAATGATAAAGAACATGGAAGAAAATGGTAACAAAATGTTACAAACGATATTCCACAAGATATGGGAGTAAGGTGAGATACCACAGGATTGGGAAATTGGAGTGTAGTGCCCATGTTCAGAAAAGGGGATAATAGAGCATGTGGAAACTATAGAGGTATCACCCTTTTTAGTACAGTGGGTAATTTTTACGAAAGAGTCCTAAATACCAGATCTCGAGAAAGCTTTCGATAGTGTCCGGAGAAAACATATATGGGAAAGTCTAAGAAGAAGAGAAATAGAGCAGTTAGAAGTATATTTATACCAACACATCGAATTATGTAAGATTTAAAAACAGAGAATTAGAGGCCTTTGTAGTAAAGGAGAGGCTACGACAAGAAGGAGTACTGAGTCAAACACTCTTCATAACAATCATGAATGGCATAATTAAAAAGGTACACAAAAAACAAAACAACTACACGCAAACAAGTAAAGATATCAGAATGTGCATTCGCGGATGATGTTATGATTTGTGCAGCAACTAAAAAAAAATTACAAGACAACCTAAATGTGTGGAAAAAAGAACTCAAAAAAAATGAAACTGAATATCAGTAAAACAAAAGTAATGGTGATCGGCAACACAGCAAAGAAGACGCCCATAAAAATAAAGAACGAAAATACACAATGGAGGGAATATGGAGTACGAGATAAATGATAATAAGTACTGCCACACAAATATATTACACATTGAAGAACAGTTTTATCGGGAAAAACGAGATAAGCAGAGAAACAAAGATGGCTGTATATAGATCAATTATATACCCATATTAACTTTTAGAAGTGAAAGCTGGGTATTAACGAAAAGGCAGAAAAGGAGACTGCAAGCAGTAGAAATGAAATACCTCAGAACAGTCAAGAGCGTAACAAGAAAAGATAAAGTAAGAAATGATGCCATTAGAGTAGAACTGAAAGCAGAACCAATAAGTGCAAGGATTGAAAAACAACAGTTGGAGTGGTTCGAGCACCTAATTAGAATAAACAAGGAAAGACCAGTAAAAAGAATGTGAGGGACAAAGGTGAACAACAACAAAAGACCAACTAGCAGAAGTACTAAAGAGTAGGGGAACAAACTGGAACGAAGCTAAAAAACTGGCAAGAAACAAGAAGGAATGGACAAAATTTGTACACAAATAGAGAAACAAAACTAACATCCTATACTCTATGGGTATAGGGTACAAAGAATAGCTTAAACCACATACTTGGGTTCGATGAACTAATTCGGCGGCGGCGATTTCTATCTTCCAAACGCTTTAATTTTTTTCTGTCAAAACGCTTCACTATCATTGTCGCTACCAGAATTTCCCAGCGACCTTTTTTTTGGCATTTTTGATCTACAAGGCTAATCACTAACACTAATTAACTAAACAACAAGACAGATAAATATTTTCCTTTACTAACGAAAAATGACCGCTCTGAAGAAAGCACAATAGTGTAATGACTAATGAGTTACGCAGGGCCAGGAATAGGATGATGTAGAAATTACTTATCATCTTTAAACATGTGCTCAACGGGGAACAATGGTGTTACACTGTTACTACGTGTATTATCTAATTAGACGAGTTATCGAAATATAATAATAATAATAATAATGTTTATTGAACGTAATAATACATATATATTTAAAAAAAAGAAACAAATTAACGTTCAATAGAAAAAAAGTCAGCAAGGCTGTTTTTCACTTTCTCCTTTACAAACAAACAAATAATTAAATATCACAATTTCTGGGAATCTAACAAACAATTTTTAAAATGACTCTTAAACTGAGCTGTTGAAGTACAATCTTTGAATAAATTTAGATAACTATTAACCATTTTCGGCGATGTAAATTCATAATAACATTTAAATTTGTTAGTTTTGTGCTTGGGAATCGTATATATTTTTTTATTTTTAATTTTTAATATCTAGATATTTGAATGGTCTTCATTCAAAAAGAGCAAGTCACAAAAAGTTAATAATAAACGCGATTCATTGTTTTAATCAACAGCAATGATTGATAGAATGTTTAAGCTTATTGGTAATTGAACCATATTTTATAAAATAATAGAAGAAGGCTCATATATTTAAAGATGATGACTTTAATACAATTAATGTACAACTTCATTACTTTTATTAAAATTATCGATATTTTAATAAATAATTGATAACTTTAATAAATACACGTTTATTAGAACAATAAAGGCTAATGTTTAATTTATTATGAGAATTTAAATTTGGCACCCCTTTTTGTTAGTAAATTTAATACAGATAAGTTTGTTTTTCTTTATTGTTGCTATGTTGTTGTTGATGTGAAGAAAATGGCAAATATAAAAATTACAAATTATATTCTTAATGGAAGGTTGTAGTTTTTAATTGAACAAAATAAGCCAATATTTGCAGTGCATTACGTTGTCGTAACATTTTGGTCTTTCTATACCGGATTTAGAAACATTTTGGTACTTCTATACCGGATTTAGAAAAAAGAAGAATATTTATCATTTGCTAAAATGTCAGAAGATCAAAGATTATTACGTAAAAGGGAAGTAATAAAATATAAGTTAGATAGATTTTCTCAATATTTAGTAAGAATTCAAAATGAGCTAGCAAAAGATATTGATATTGAAAAGAGTAGCTATGAATTGTTAGTTAGGCTACAAGATTATGAAGCAATTTGGGTGGAATTTGAAGATGTTCAAATTAATATTGAATGCTTAGTAGCAGATGATAAACTTGAGAAACAGCATGGGTTGCGTTTTAATTATTATGATATTTATGTAAAAAATTTAGTTTTAGCTAAAACCCTTGTAGATAAACATATTCCAAAGTCAAGTAATGACAAGAATTCAATTTTAGAAGGTACTACTTCGAAACATTCAATCCCAGCAAGCGTGCAACGAGGTATGCAGGGATCTTTCATGCAACCAATTAAGCTACCTATAATACACCTTCCAAAATTTGGAGGTAATTTTAATGAATGGTTGGAATTTAAAGATACTTTCGAATCACTGATTCATAACAATCATTCAATAGTAAGTATTCAAAAATTTTACTATTTGAAAGCTTCGCTGCATGGTGATGCATTAAATGTAATACAATCTATTGATTTTACACTACAAAATTATAATTTAGCTTGGGATTTACTTTGTGAAAGATACAACAATAAAAGACTTTTAATTCAAAATCACATTAAGTCAATAGTAGAGGTAGAAGCTATAACTAAGGAACCAGCTCGTATGATTAGGAGTTTAGCAGATATTGTGTTCAAACATTTGAGGGCTTTAAAAGCATTAGAGCAACCTGTAAAACAGTGGGGTGTCATTTTAATATATCTAATTTGCACAAAACTTAACAGAAATTCAATAAAAGAATAGGAAAAAGGTAAAGGACTAATGGACAGTCCCACATTAGATAATTTAGAAACATTTCTGAACAATAGGGCCGATTTTCTTGAAACTTTGGAATTAAATCTTTCAAAAAGAAAAGAAAATTGTAAATTTGATAATAGAAAGACAGCAACATTGTTAGGAACAAAACAATAAAAAGTTAAAATTTGTAATTTTTTTAAACAGAATCATATAATAACACAATGCAAAGAATTTTTAAAATTAGGTATAGCTGAACGATTATCAAAAGTTGAAGAATTAAAATTGTGTTTGAATTGTCTTTGTTGGGTTACAAAATGTAGATCAAAGGCTTGTGTATGGTGTTCAAAGAAACAATTTATTGTTGCATAATGAAAAGAATGATGTGCTAATGGTAGCATCTAATAAAGATGATCAGGGTATCATAGATGGTAATGATATGCAGGTTTCCTTAATTTCAAGTCAACATGTAAATAATGTTGTATTATTGTCAACTGCTATAATTTTGGTAGCAGATAAGTATGGTAATTACCATAGATGTAGAGATATTTTAGATATCGGTTCAATGTCAAATCTGATAACTAGCAGATTTGCAAATAAGTTAAATTTGCCTCAAAAAAGGGCACAAGTTTCCATTGTAGGAATCAATGAAGTAGGAACTGAATTAAATTATACCTGCAATTTAGCAATTAAATCAAGAGTTTTAGATTTTAAAACAGAAATCACTTGCTTAATTGTACCTGCTAAAATTACAGATAGATTACCAGTGAAGAATATAGATATTTCTTCGTGGAAAATTCCACAAAACATTAATTTAGCAGATAACAAGTTTAATATTTCAGATGATATTGATCTCTTAATAGGTTCTGAATTGTTTTGAAATTTATTGAGAACTGAAAGTCTTAAGATAGGAAAAAACATGCCTATTTTACAAAACACTGCGTTAGGTTGGATAATATCGGGCACTGTAAATCAAAGAATGGTTAAAACATACTGTAATTTTATTAAAATTACAAATGAAGAGTTAGATAGAAATCTTAGTAAATTTTGGGAGATTGAAGAGGTTGATTCTAATTTGTCATTAAAGAAAGATGATGACAAGTTATGTGAATCATGTTTTGTTAAAATTTATTCACGAAACAGTGAGGGCCGGTTTGTGGTAAGAATTCCTTTAAAGATTCCACGTAATCAGTTAGGTGATTCAAAACAAATGGCGATGAAGAGATTTCTAAATTTAGAACGTAAATTAAATCAAAATATGCAATTAAAAAATGTCTATATTGAGTTTATGGAAGAATACATTAATCTAGGGCATATGGAACTTTCTAAATTTGGAAATGATGTTGAGATAAGTTCAAAAATAAATTTATATTTTTTACTACATCACGGTGTATTACGTCTAGATAGCAAAACTACTAAGTTGTTGTTTTTGATGGATCTGCTGTTACTGACTCAGGGTTATCTCTAAATGACATCCAGTACAAAGGCCCAGCATGTCAAAATGATGTTACAGATCTACTAATTAGATTCAGACAATATGAATTTGTAGTATGCGCTGATATCACAAAGATGTACAGGCAGGTTTTAGTACATCCGGATGATTGTTCATTGCAACAAATATTTTAGAGATCCAACCCCGATGGACCTCTCTAAGTTTATACTTTAAAAACCGTTACATATGATACTAAAGCCGCACCATATTTGGCCATTCGTTCTTTAAAACAAGTATCGTTAGATGCTCAGGATACTTATCCTCAAGCTTCACATGTTACTGCAAAAGACTTTTATGTAGAAAATTTAATTACTGGGTTTGACACAAAAGAAGAAGCTGTAAAAGTATGTAATGAGGTTTCTAAAATATTAAATGATGCAGGATTTTCATTACGTAAGTGGTCTAGTAACAGTAATGATATTCTAGCAAAACGATATCATGTTAATCACAAAACTGAATTATTATTTAACAATGATGAAACTATTAAAACATTAGGAATGACATGGACTCGCATATCAGATAGTATGTCATTTTCTGTTAACGATTTTACAGAAGTTAATATTGTGTCCAAAAGAACAATTCTGTCTAGTATTTCAAAACTGTTCGATCCTATGGGACTTGTCAGTCCGTGTATTATTTTAATTAAAATATTGATACAAAAGCTATGGTCATTAAAACTTACTTGGGATGAGCGTGTTCCCGCTGATTTAGAACAAATATGGTTAAAAGTTAAAGATAATTTAGTTTCTTTAAATCAACTAAAGGTAACAAGACATGTTGTTTGTAAAAATTCTACAATTGTAGAAATTCATGGATTTTGTGATGCCAGCTGTGTGACATATGCTGCTTCAGTTTATTTACGTAGTATTGATAATTATGGAAATGTACATGTTTATTTAATTAACTCAAAGACAAAAGTTGCTCCATTAAAGCAGAAGTTAACAGTACCAAAATTAGAATTGTCTGGAGCTCTTTTGCTAGTACGATTGACAAATAGGATTATAAATGCCTTTACATTAAAAGGTTTAAACTGTTTTATGTGGAGTGACTCACAAATAGTTCTTGCTTGGATAAGAAATAATCCAAAATTGCTTCCACGATTATTTGAAGCAAATCGAATAGCTGAAGTTCAGAAGCTGTCACAGAATTATATTTGGTCTTATGTCAATACTAAGAATAATCCTGCTGATATAGCAACTAGAGGTTTACTTCCAAATTTGATAGTTCATTGTGATCTTTGGTGGTTTGGCCCAGAATTTTTGAAATCAAATAGTAATGAATGGTTAGCTACATCAGATAATAATAGTATCACTGCAACATACTTAGCTAGTTTAAATAATTTAGATTTATTCAATATATTTTCAAATTTAAAAAATTAAAAAGGGTTGTTGCGTATTGTTCAAGATTTTATTACAATTTGAAATGTTCTAAAGAACAAAGACAATTAGGACATTTAACAGTTGAAGAATTAGTTAAAGAATTAGTTAAAGCTTCTAATGTATTAACAAAGATATGTCAAACTGAAACATTTTCTAATGAGTTAGAATTATTATCTAATCATAAGACTTTACCAAAGCATAATAAACTTATTTCTTTGGCACCTTTTGTAGATGAGTATGGACTCTTACGTGTTGGGGGTAGATTACATCGCTCATACTTGGGTTTTAACTCAAAACATCCTATTCTGTTGGACGGAAGGCATCCTTTTACTAGATTAATTATTGAATATGAACATAAAAAATTGTTATATGCTGGTCCACAGTTACTTCATGCTACAATTAGGCAGACATATTGGCCTACTTCTGGTATGAATGCAGTAAAACGGGTTACCAGACATTGCGTTACCTGTTATAAATTTAAACCTCAACCTACGAGTACCATAATGTCTAATTTGCCAGAAAATAGGGTTACAATAATAAGTCCATTTTATAATACAGGAATTGATTATGGTGGTCCGTTCTATCTTAAAGATAAAAACGGGCGAGGTTGTAAATTATATAAAGCATATATTTGTATTTTTATATGTTTTATTACCAAAGCCATTCATTTAGAAATTGTAACAGACCTAAATACAGATTCATTTATAACTACTCTTTGACGATTTTGTGCAAGAAGAGGTAAGCCATCTTGTATTCATTCAGATAATGCAACTACGTTTGTAGGTACTTAAAAGGAATTAAAGGTTTTATATGAATTTTTGACTAGATCTAAAGATCAAATTGCTGACATTTGTGCAAATGATCATATTAATTGGAAATTTATCCCACCAAGAGCCCCTCAATTTGGAGGCATCTGGGAATCAGCAATAAAAAGTTGCAAGCATCATTTATGGTATTAAGAGTAACAGTAACAGGTAACTTTATTCGAAAAGCAGATTACGTTCTTAATTTTAGTAAAATATTAATTGTAATAATAAAAAATCGCTCAATAATCACCGTTTATTAATATAACGAACGATATTTTCTCAGTAAAAATCGAATTTCGTTTCAACGAATAATTCTGCCCATTATCACTGCAACATTATGTTTATGATAAATAATAATAGGATGAAAAAGTGTAATGGGAATCTTTAACTGATTCAATAAAAAAAACAATGAATGAAGTGTTACTGAACCTGTCATTAACGAATCTCAATCTTAATAGGTTTTTAAATTTTGTTTTCACTGGTAATTGCTTGTTTTTAAACAAATTAAAATAACTTTGTATTCAAATTTCACATTCACTGTTTATTCTAAGAAACCTATCAATTAAAACAGTTAGAACGTTAACGATTCAATGTTAAACTGGTAAAACCACATAATTTTCGAATGTAAAATTCAAGTTTTGTAATTTCTTTATTTAAGTTACGACTTACGAAATATATTTGTTAAGGAAATAGCATTTAATGAAAACAAAGCTAGATGGTTTGCGGAATAGCTAGTTTGTAATGGTATTTCTTGTTATGTGAGTTTAACATTGACTGAATCAACTGAAAAAGTAGCAAGTTGTTTCACACTGTAGTATAAACAATATTTTTTATACAAGTTTGAAGTTTACAAATCGTTGTGATAATAGCAAAGGTATAGAGGTTTATTCCTAATTGTTTTTAATTTTATTTTAATCTTTAGTGTGACTATTTAAAATAAACTTTTAATAATTTTGTTTTTTTTACAGATGCGTTTCTATTTTCCATTATGGATCCTAATCCAAGTGTATATGATAAAAAGTGAATACAATCTGGGTTACAAAGATAAATATTGTGCTTTCCCATCTGCCATCCAAATCCGCTGTTTTCGAGTAAATTCAATAGAAGAACTAAACGATAAAATTCTCGAACTCTTATCAGACAGAAACAGAACATTAGAAGAAGTACAAGAATTGCACGTGTCGGACAGCAACTTTGATAATTTAGCATTGACCGATTTAAATTTGAAACCGTACTTGAAAAATCTAAAAATTTCTCAAACGACAATAAATGTTTTACAATCGGAAGCTTTTAATGGTTTTCCACTACTTGAAGAATTAGATGTGGGTTATAATACGATAGAAGAAAGTAAACCTGATGCACTGCATGGATTGGATAAATTAAAAAAGTTAATTTGGTGGAATAGCGAAAATATAAATTATTTAGAAAGTGATTACTTTAGGCAACTTATTTCATTGGAAGAATTGGTGTTAATTGGAAATCATTTAAGAGTAATTAGCAATAGCAATTTTGAAACATTAAAAAATCTGAGAAAATTAGATTTGTCTCATTGCAAAATTAACGAACTCTCTGAAAATTGCTTTAGTAACTTAAAATCTTTAGAAGTCTTAGATTTAAAAGGTAACAATATATCTAAACTACCAGAAAATTTGTTTAAACAATTAAATAATTTAAAAGAATTATATTTGTATAATAACTTTATCGAATATTTACCTCCAGAAATATTTTCAGGTTTAACTTCAATCAAACGAATGCGTTTGGACAATAATTTAATCAAAGGCTTAACAAAGAAAAATTTCTTTCACTTAAAAAATTTAGATTATCTTATTTTGTCTTACAATAGAATCGAAAATATACCAGAAGGTTTATTCGAGACTCTTGAAAGTCTTCAAGAATTGAATCTTGAAAACAATAAAATCGAATTTTTAGAAATTGGTGCATTTAAATGTTTAAAGAGTTTAACAAATCTAGATCTTTCCGATAATAATTTAAAAAATATCCAAGCAGAATCATTCGATCTTAATTCAAATTTACAATATCTCGATGTGCAAATGAATCAAATCAAATCTTTTGGAGGACCTTCATGTGAAAACTTAAAAAATCTCAACGACTTGTTACTATATGGTAATAAAATCTCTAATTTTAAAAATTCCTGTTTTAGAAACTTAAATTTAAGTAGGTTAAGTCTGGCTAAAAATGATATTAGCGTTTTGGATAAGGAAGAACTCGCCGTCTTGAAAGGGGTTGAAACTTTATTTCTCGACCAAAACAACATCAGCGAAATTAGAAGCAAAAATTTTGAATATTTAGTAAATCTGACATTTTTAAGCTTGGATTTCAACAATATCGTTCTTTTGGAAACTGAAAGTTTTTATGGATTAACCAATTTGATCCAACTGTCTATAGCTAGTAACAAAATTAAAAATTTTAATCCTCAAACATTTGTCGGTTTAAATTCTTTAGAAAGTTTAGATTTGTCTAGAAATTCAATCAACAAATTAAATTCTAACACCTTTGATGGTTTAAGCTCTCTTAATATATTAAAATTAGAAGATAATAAAATTGAAGATTTTGAAAATGGATCTTTTAATTACTTAAATTGTTTAGAGGAACTTAATTTAGGTTCCAATAATATTTCTGTGATTCCCAAATCACTGTTTGAAAATCTACAAGAATTAAAAAGACTCGATTTATCTAGGAATTCCATTACAGTTTTATATTCAAATAATTTCGCTGGTATTTGCAAATTGGATTATTTAAATTTACAAGTAAACTCAATAACGATTATAGAATCCAACTCCTTTCAAGGTTTATCACAGCTTAGTGAGCTTATATTAAATCAGAATAGAATAAGTGATTGGGAAACAAATAGCTTTGATGGTTTAGAGTCCCTGAAAGATTTGCAATTAGAAATTAACAAAATTAAGAATTTTACGGGCTTCAATATTCCAAATTTAGAAAATTTATACTTGAGGGAGAATGAGATTGAGAATGTTGAAAAGGATGCATTTATAAACACGCCAAATTTAATTAAATTGAATTTGTTGTTCAACGATATAAGCAAATTACCTGATGGTATCTTTAAACATTTACAGAAATTATCGATTTTAGATCTATCTAGCAATGTTATATCTGAGATCAGTAAGGAAATGTTTTTAAATTTAGGCAGTCTACGTCAACTTTACCTAACTGATAATAATTTAATTGTTATAGAACCCAGAACGTTTGAATATTTAAGTTTATTAGATTATCTTGATTTAAGTGAGAATCTTATTGAAATAATTAATAAGGAAACGTTGTACGGTTTGACAAAAATTAGAACCATAAGTTTAATTAGCAATAAACTAACTGACTTAAAATTAGAAGATTTTGAAGAATTTAAAACGCTGGAAAGATTAGAGCTGGGTGGAAATTTTTTAAGTGAAGAATTTGTTGAGAAGTTTTATGAAAAATATCGTCATTACTATGATGTTCCTCAGCATACTGGTTTACCATGGTGGCAGTAGTCTTTCAAGGATTCAGCCTTTGTCATAATGATTTGTTTCTTTGATGCTGATACCTATAGTGTGAATTTTGTACTTTTATATTTTGTGTTTGAATATTTAGTAAACTGTAAAACGTAGAAATAAATAATTTTAGGTATTCTAGTTTTCTTTATTCAATAGAGCTGATGGCTAAACGTTATCTAGCATAATCAGAGTTATATTTTACTAAAAAGTTTTGCCCTGTAATATGTAAAAACGAAAAATTTTGCATTACTGGGGTTGCCTAGCTAATGGTATGTAAGGTAAGTCTCAAATATTGTTTTACTATAAGGGATCAGTATACGCCCAAAGAAATCTGAAGTTTATTATCAAAGCGTCAGGGAGTAGGTGTCCCGCAGCCACCTTTCTTAAGGCTCAGTCAAAGACTAGGGCTCAGTCATGTGAAGTAACTCCGACTGTGCGATCGCCTCGACACTTACTTTCATTTTCGTTTATACCTTTGTGTGTTTGTTTTCATATTTCTCCACTAATAAATACCATTAGTCTAAAACCGAAACAATCTTTATTGTTTTATACTGGCGCTCAACACGTGGCCCACGAAGAAATAAAAAAGTGTCACGACAAAAATGCTATTGTTCTATAAAAACCGGCAATATTCATATAAGTCCGAAGAGTTTACAGTTTACAGAAGCGTTGGCATTTCCCGCTCGACGCTGAAATTTTTCGAAGTTGGAAAGAAAACCGGTATATAAACAACATTCGAAAAAGTAAGAGGTTGAACCGAAATACCGCGTCGCCAAAGGAAACCGATCAAACCATGGATGTCATTCAGATGTCTAGTGACCAGCTCAGTCAATCAACGCAATTGCCACCGCAGGTGGCTGCCATTTAGAAAATTTAATTCCTCTATGGCTGGACTAGTGATAGCTGGATGGAACGTTACTAAATGGCTTGTCTTGTCTTGATGTTGTTGGTTGATAGCGGCCGGCTTCCGATGTTGATTGGAGATGTTGGTTTGGCGTCTTTTCGTTGGTGTACGCCCCTTGGTGGTGATTGACGCCTACTCGTTGCTGGTGTTAAAATGCCCCGTGTCAAAGTGGAAGCAAGGATATAATGATAATATAGGATTAATTTAGGTGGAGAAATTTGGAACTGGTGGGCAAAAAACGGTTGCTTTCAAAATCACACCCCCGCGTTTCGTGCCACGGTGGGGGAAGAGAGGAATTAAGATGAGGGGGGGGAATGGCGGGTGGTTGTGCGAGAGAACGTTGTAGCGGACGGGCGGCGAGTTTCCGGTAACGGTGGAATTGGTGCCTTGAGGAGCGGGAAAAGGAATTTGGCTAATCGCGGCCGCGGTAGCTACACGGGGCCGGTCGAAAGAAGCTGAGATGAGTGGATGGTGGTGTCCGGGCCTACGCATCCCTACGCAGGCTTCGGGTTGGTGGTGGAGCGGCCGTTGATCCATCTACTGCACCGTGGGTTAAGGTTTAATGGCGGTCGCGGCCCTCATGCTTACCAATTCTTGATGACCGACGGTCGAGTAGGTTGGAGCAGTAGTACGACCTCAAGTCGCCCCGTTGGTGGTGAATGTTGGACTAAGCCTGTGGTTCCCAATACACAGACTCTAGAAGGTTGTGGATGGCGGTAGCCTCCCAACTACCGCACTGTTGGGTGTTCCCGTACTATTCGGCGCCGATGCACTACACACGTTCTTGGAGACCGGATCGACTGGGTGTGACTAGCTACAACAGCTTCTAGTTAAATAGAGAAAATCAGGGAAGAATTTACGATGGAAGCTCGAAGTTCCACGCCTGCAACATCCGTTAGTTCGACATCGAATAATGGGAGCTTTGCAAAGTGCAAGTTCCGCTTTTCTGGAAGGACGAACAAAGACGTAGATATTATTGATGCTGTAGAGATTTACAAAGATTGCGCCTTAGTGTCCGACGAGAATGCCTTACGAGGATTTTCAATGCTATTGACCGGACCAGCTGCCACCTGGTGGTTAGGAAGAATGGAAAAAGCCGTTGACACCTTAAGGGTGGCCTACGAACCGTCAAAACCAGCGTCACAAATATACCGTGAAATATTTGCACAAGAGCAAGATGAAAACACGTCCACGAATATTTTAGTTAATAACGTGCGCTCTTTGTTTTCTAAAATCAAAAATAAACCGAGTGAAAGTACGCAGTAAAATATAATGTACGGCCTCTTACACAGGCGTATTCGTAAAGTGCTGACCTATGACGAACTTTCGCAACGTGCTAGAGCAGTGGAACGAAGTTTATTTGACGATAAAACACCGATTGAGAAAGAGGTGACAGACCTCAAAATAAATGATAAAAGGCGTAGATCTCGGTGTGCTTTTTGTAGAGTGTAGAGTACCGCGTATGCGCGAAAAAAGGAAACACAGATAATACTGCGACCGCGTCTCAAGAACCGCTCGTTGTGAGTAAAAAATTATTAAAATGCCTCGGGTATGGTGCTTCAAGTGTAATAAGAAGCCGATGCCCAATGTGCAACGGTAAACAGAATCGTTCAATGCCGCGAGGCTGCGATATCGTTCAATTTTGCATCAATTGCCGAAGCAATGATTAAAAATTCGAACTACAAGAGGCCACTTTTGCCCATCTTTATAAATGATTGCAGTGGAGTTGCTTAAGCAGACACGGGAGCACAAGCTTGCATCTCGGGACAAAGATTGTATGAGTTGCTGCAGGCCAGAGGAACGGAATTTGCGAGCGCCGAAGTGACGGGATAGCGAGACGCGTTGATGCGCTGAAGGCGAATGTGAACATAAAGATTATGAACCGTGTAGGTCCGAAACAATTAATAATATTACCGGAATTGCAGAAAAATCGAACACTATTAGGAGTGGACTTTTTACAGAACGCGGGTATAATGATAAAAAAGACGGATATGCCGCATTTAGAGCGCGATTACGCGAGTGACGCTACGTACGCTACGGATTCGCCATCGAACGTGTGTTTAGTGAACTATTTAATCAATTTATGAAATGACAAAGGAACTAATTTAACGCAACAAGACAGGGAACGGATGAACACATTCCTACGTTATAACGAAGACATTTTTCGACCAGGGGGAGAACCCACCGAGTTCGGCGAATACGCAATAAACACCGGAAACTACACGTCTATTTCAGTGCCTTCATATCGCCTCCAACAGTCCAAGAGAAATTTAAAAAATGCTAGCGGACAACATCGTCCAAAAATGTAAAAGTCCGTGCGGACTTCCCGTAGTGCTGGTACTCAAGAAAGACGGAAATTTAAGGTTGTGCGTTGATCATCGCAAATTTAACGCAATAACAAAAGATGATTGCTATCCGTTGCTGCGTCTGGAAGACATTCTTCATTTTGCAAAACGCGCCGCGTTTATGTCAACCTTGGACCTTGATTCGGATATTGGCAAGTGAGCTTGAAGACAGAGGACTGGAACAAAACGTTTTCTGTGTGCCCGCTGGGTACATTTACGTTAAATTGTTTTTGGGCCGGTCTTACCAATCAAACGCTGGCTGTGTATCTGGACGGCTTAAAAGTCAGACACTCTAGACAAACATTTACACTACTTAAATGCCCTGTTCGAGAGAATGCGTTTCTTTAAATTACGTGCCAAACGCGAAAAGTGCGTGTTCGCATGTAAGTCGGTTAAATATCTAGGACACCTAATAACGCCTGAAGGCATACAAACTGACCGGGCGAAGATATCCGCTATGATTAATCAAGACCCCTGAGAAACGTTAAACAGCTTTTAAGCTTTTACTAGACGTGCTCGTGATATAGACGATTTATTTCATGATTTTCGGAAGTCGCGAGATCTTTGTCGAACCTGACGAAAAAAGACGCTTCGTGGAAATGGAAAGAAGAAGAACAAAACGCATTCGATGCCTTAAAAAGAGCCCCTTCATCCCTCTCTACGTTACGACAGGCAGACCCTACTAAGCCATATACGTTGCGCACCGACGCTAGCACACTATGGGAGTCGTTCTATCGCAGGGTGAAGTACGCGAGCAGGTTACTAACCCCGGCAGAAATTAATTACTCAACGACAAAGAAAGAATCTCTTGCGGTGGTATGGAGTGTAGAGAAATTCCATGGATACATCGAGGGATCGGAGGTCGCCCTCGGTGCGAACCACCAACCCTTAAGGTGGCTGCTTGCATTGAAGTTACCGATAGGTTGTTTAGCGTGATGGGTTTTGCGTCTTCAGCCTTTTAATCTAAAAATAACCTAAACTCCCGGAGAGGTGAATCTAGTCGCCGATACGTTATCTCGACCACCAGGTGACGACGCAGCTGTAGAAATAAACAAGATTATCGTTGACGTACCTACCCGGGGCGCTGTAAAAATTCGGGAATAGGAATGCAAGATTGTCAGTTGACGCTACGGAGAAAGACACAATACATGAAAGAAAAAGGAAAACTGTAGGGAAGAGGACTTGAGAGATTGGATTGAAAAACTGGAGAGAGACAAGATCAGAAATAATATTGTAGTAACGGGCTTAAAAGTAGGCACAGAAAAAACAAAAGAACTGAGAAGACAAATAGAGAATTTTATGAATCAGAAAATACACCAGAACATACAAGTCAAGGAAGCAAGAAAAACAGAAACTAGGACGTATCTTGTATCATTTTAATTATTTTATCAAGTTTTTTTTCCTGTACATTTTAGTAGGAGTCCTTTTTGTCTGTGTACTCTCTGCTAGGAAGAAATAAGAGGGACCAGGCTAGAGGCAAACGGAGGTGAGACAGCAGAAAAGTAGAAAAACAATTAGGTAAAGTAGAGCTACCCGCCCTAACACAAACAAAAGCTGCTAGACCTCCAAAAAACTTAAGAACTCAGGGATACAAGACCGAGCTACGGTAACGACAAGGTAAAGACAAGGCAAACGAGATAAAGACACGAAAACCACAATAAAGTTAGGAAATCGGGAAAATAATTAGAAATTGAATCAAAATTTAGTCTCAGAATTAAGGAATTGGAATGTAAGGGGAACATTCTAGTTTAGTAAGAATTACTAGTAAAATGCTTCAAAACCAGCGGTAAAGAAAACAGAAAACAAAAAACTCCGGAGAGAATACAACATTGAAGAACTGAAAAACAAAGAAAATAAGTACGAAGAAGAAATAAACAATGATATATATCAACATGGGCATACCCCACGATTAGAGAATAAATGGCAGCGCATGAAAGAAGTGACAACGAAAGCAAATAAAGAGGTAATATCAAATAAAATCAGAAATAGTAAGGTTAAAGACTGGTTCGATGAAGAATGTAGAAGTAAGGCAGAAATTAAAAAGAGGCTGAAACAACAGATGTTGACAGACAAGAAAGAAAATCTCATCTAAAAGTACAAAGAAGCCAGACAAGAAATGAAAAGGGTATGCAGAAAGAAAAAGAGACAATAGAATAGAAATAAAGTTAAAAAAATTGAGAACAACAGACATCCAAAAGAAAATAATTACCTAAAAGCAAAAGAAGGCAACTTAGAAAATGAGCCTGACAAAATAATGGAAATATGGAAAAATCATTTCCAGAAACTATTGAATGGACAAGAGGAAAGCCAATATGAGTTCATCAGAAGAAGAAATTGACAATATAATAGATGTATTCAAAAACAATAAAAGTCCCAGAGAAAGCCAGATAGTAGCAGAAATGCTAAAAGCTGGCGGAAGAGAGATAAAAAGACAAATAGAACAAATGCAGAAGGATTAATCGAAAACTTTGATCTACCCGATATATAAGAAAGGGGATAGACTGAAGGCTGAGAATTATAAAGGCATTGCGCTTTTAAATATTTGCTACAAAGTATTAGCGCAGACATCGAGAGTAAGACTGAACCCCTACTTTGAGAGTACGCTGAGCGAATATCAAGCAGGGTTCAGACCTAACAGATCGGTAGTAGGTCAAATCCTTGCTGTGAAAGAAATCCAGACAACTTGCTATGAATACAAGATAATAATTTACGCCTTATTTATAGACTTTGGGCAGGCATTTGATCGAATTGATAGAAATAAAATGTACCAAGCACTAGAACAACTCGATATATCAAAAAAGCTAATCAGGCTGGTAAATATAACGCTGGTAAAAATAACGCTGGACAAAACAAAGAACAAAATAATATGGAAGGGCTACAAATCAAAGGAATTCGCAGTGACTCAGGAATTACGTCAATCTACAACGCAAAGAATCAGACTGTTTAAAGCTAACAACATCGAAAGGAAAAGAATACGACTTTGAGAGAGTGAACAGCTTTGTCTATCTTTATCTATCTCCAATCAGATACTTTGGGTGTACAATAAAATCTGGATTTCTAATGAAAAACCTGACTATTGGAATGCAGAGGCGGTAATTCTTCTCTGAAAGCCAGAAAAAAATGTTTAAAATACAAGACTCGAAAAACACGCATCTGTTCTGAACGCTTCTATTGTGTTTTGGTTTGCCATCTGTATATATCATGGTATCGATAGGCTCTGGTAAGTCTGTAATTGTGCGTATATACTTAGTTTTATGAATACTAACTGTGTAATTTTAATATAAAGTTATCATTATTTATTATTTTTTGCATCATATTTGTTTTAAGGTTTCGCATCAATTTGTTAGGCTTAGTTATGCAATAATGTCTATGGTACCTAAAAGTACACATAAAAATCTATAAATTATGCAAAGTTTCATTTGCCTTTACTTGCCTATTCAAAACTTATAGTAAATCAAAACTTTCTTTTCGGTGCAATATCACCTTATCGTGTGTCTATGTAACAACTATACATATTGTAATGATCTTAACTTTTATTTTTATAGTCTTTATTAATGGGTTCACAAATGAAAAGTACTATGATGTCAAAATTTCAGATTTTTGATAATTTTAGGTTAGATAGCCCAGTCACTTTATACAAAAAAAACAAGATTTTTAAAAAAATTAGACTAAAGATTTTCCTTCGGGATTCTTTTTATTTCGGCGTCAAGAACAATCCCTCAAAAGTTCATAAAGCCAACTAGACGGCTACAGAAGTTACAGAAGGTCAAAGGTCACGAAAATCAGTTTTTCTTAGATATCTCGTAAACTATTGGTTTTACGTTAATGTTGGTCGTTATAAAATTTGTTGATGAGCTAAATCGACACAAAAAAGGTCCTATACAAAATTTACGTAGAACCAATAGTTTTTGAGATATTTGAGAAAATCCGATTTTCGTGACCTTTGACCTTCTGTAACTTCTGTAGCAGTCCAGTTGGCTTTTTGAACTTTTGAGGGATTGTTTTTGACGCCGAAATAAAGAGAATCTCGAAGAAAAATCTTTAGGTGGATTTTTTTAGAGGTGAATGTATAAAGTGACTAGACTATAGAAGTTGAAATGACAATTCTCTATTAAATTTTATTCTCAAATATCGGTCATAGATTACTATGCTATGATTTATATCAACAGTTGTCAATAAAATTTCTGACACTAATTTAATCATTTAACTTTTAACTAATTATTATATCTTCGCGTCGAAACCAATCTCGATTTGTTTCATAGATTGTTAGAATCTTCAGATCCTTTGGCTTCCTGTTTGCGCAAATTTCCCGTTAAAAATCCATCCGAACGTACTGACAAAGTAAAATCTCTGTTAATATTGGAATCGATTTAATAAATAATTCTATCACCATCTCTAAAAACATTTATTCATTTATTTCTTTATTGGTTCATTTATTTAATTATTCATTTATTTATTCATTTATTTCTATATTGGTTTATTTATTTAATTATTCAATTGTTTCTTTATTGAGCAAATAAAACAAGTTTTGCAATTATGTGCGCCATATTTGTTCCGCCATTTTATGTTTTTTATTCTACACTTATAATTTGAAAGCGAGTACCTAAAAATATCATGTACACTTAATTATGTGAAAAATTTGTTATTTTTTTTTATTGTCGTGTCCGCCATATTTGTTCCGCCATTTTGAATTTGCCAATTTTAATGACGGATTTGTAATCAGGGATCCAAATTACCGTTATACACTAACCATCACCCATTCTACTTACTTCTTTGACTTTTGTCCCCCTAAATGTTCGGCCCAGACCACTGTGCGCCGGTTCATCTCCGGCCGTTGCATCGCCGGTCGTTTCATCGCCGCAGTTATATTTATATTTTTTAAGCCTCAGACTATTCAAATTTCTTATTTCGTCGATTGCTTACGGTTCTAGATAATGCTTTCTGTGTATTTCAGGCTAACTAATATAAATCTACCGTGCCGCTTAATTGCCGTTATTTTTTATAATTTATTCATGGAAGAACTTGAAGGCAACAACAATGCAAATATGTATTGCAAATATTTTTAAATTCAAAAAGATAAAATAAAAATTCAGTTAATTTATACTCGTATTTCAAAATAAAAGTTGTATTTCTAGAAGCAATCTTGCAGTGAGAATCTCACCGACCAGCAGTGAAAGCACATATAAACTGAACAATAAAAATTAAATATAGGAAGTTGCACAGTTCGATATTTAATTTTGGGTTAATTACCTGTTTAGGATTGTTGACGACTTGATGAGCCGGCCTCCGCACAGTGGTCTGAGCCGAAGATTTAGAGGGACAAAAGTCAAAAAAGTAAGAAGAATGGGTGATGGTTGGTGTATAACGGTAAGTTAGGTCTCTGATTACGAATCCGCCATCGGAATTGACAAATTCAAAATGGCGGACATGACAATAAAAAAAGTAACAAATTTTTCACATAATTGAGTGTACAGGATATTTTTAGATTTCTGCTTTTAAATTATAAACGTAGAGTAAAAAAAATAAAATGGCAGAACAAATATGGCGCACAGAATTGCAAAACCTATTTTATTTATTCAATAAAGACGTAGGCAAGTATAGGCAATTGAGACTTTGCACAATTTATAGATTTTTATGTGTACTTTTAGGTACTATAGACATTATTCCATAACTAAGCCTAACAAATTAATGAAAGTCCTTAAAACATATATGATACAAAAAATAATGAATAATTATGACTTTATATTAAAATTACACAGTTACTATTCATAAAACTAAGTATATGTGCACAATCACAGACTTACCAGAGTCTATCGATGTCATGACTGTTACTGATGGCAACCCAATACACACTGGAAGCGTTCAGGACAGTTTCGTGTTTTTCGAGTCTTATATATGATAGCAGCGTTAAAGTATTTTATCGGTCGTTTTATTTTTTGTCGATTTCAACCTATACTTTGTAATAATGTACGTAGCAATAATATATACAGCCATATGTATAAACAATTTGTAATTTTTTAATAATTATGTGCGTTATTTTAGATCCGCCCTTTTGAATTTTACAATTTTAACTTCAAATTCTTAATGAGAGACCCAAATAACCTTTTTATGCATTAATCATCATCCATTTCACTTATGTTTCTGACTTTTGTCCTCCTAGATATACGGCTCAGACCACTGTGCGCCGCCGCCGCTGCAAATGTTGACGCCAAGAGAAAACTAATTTCTAATATCTCTTCTTCATTGTTGAGCCGGAAACAAAAGTCGCTTTTATGGCTTTGTTGAAAGGTGATAACGTCTACTTGCCGCATCTATCCGTTAGCCTAATACTTTGACCACCAGACCACCATTGATGAAAACGAAAGTTTTAAAATTAACATCTTACTGAGAAATAAAACAATGAACCTTTTCGTTGAAAGTGTTGTCGGTAATGACTGACTTGACTATATAAGCTATCCTCCGTAAATTAATTTTTAGTTCACTCTGGTTTTCTACAACAATATGGAAATACAAATTCTGACCAAACGAGGGAAAATAAGTTCCATCATAACGGTTACCTTTACGTTTTTGATAAAACCAGTAAGAGTGATGTTAGCGTTAAGTTTTGGCGGTGCAAGCAGATTGGGCGTTGCAATGCAAGACTTCATACTAGAGATGCTAAAGTGATAAAGCAGCTAAATTTTCATTCCCACGCTGCTTCTGCAGTAGATGTGTGTGTAGTTACCAGTGTTAAATGTCGTGCAGAAGCAACTGTAAAAACCTCAGCTCAAGTAGTAAACGAGTGCTTGGACAACTTATCCCAAGAGGGTCAAGCTGCTGTCTCCAGTAGTTCTGCTTTAAGGAAAACAATTCGTCAAGAAAGGAATCAAGTATAATATGCTGCACCTCTGGATGCTGCTATACTACAAGACTTAGTAATACCAGATCTGTATAAATTGTATCGGCCTCATGAAAGAATATAAGAAAATTCGTCACTACACGACAGTAGGCAAAATGATGGTAACGGAATCTTGATATTTGGGAGAGAAAGTTGGCTGCAACATCTACACACTTCGCAAAATCGGTTCGCCGATAGAACGTTTCCCATTTCACCGAAATTACTTTCTCAGGTTTATGTTGTGATGGCAAAAAAGCTAAGAGGAGTACATTCTGTATTTTACGTGCTTTTGCCAAACAAGCAATGCAGAATTTACGTTCAAATGTTACAAGTAATAAAAAGCTTGCTACCAAATTTAAATCCAGCGTGTATCACACGTGATTTTGAACAGGCAGCAATTGCTGCTATATCGGAATGTTTCCACTTAGCCAAAAACATGAAAAAACGTTTAGTTGAAATGGGATTTACGGCGCTTTACAACGAAGACCCTGATTTCTCTTTAAAAGCCAAATTGATACTGTCTTTGGCTTTCGTTGCTATTAACGATTTGGATGAATATGTGGATGAATTGGCAAATAAACTTCCTCTTGAACTACAACCGTTATTGAAGTGGTTTGAAGATACTTAGTTAGATCGTCCAAACAGACGTGGCCGTGGCAGACGTCCCGGTTTATTTCCACTAGCATTTAGGAAGTTACATAATAGAGCTTAAGCAAGGACGATCGCACCAATAATCACGCTGAGGCTGCTCACCGACGTATACTGGCGAAACTAGGAGTCGATCACCCTACTGTATGGAAGCTAATTGACGGATTGTGGAAGGTGCAAAAAGGACGCGATACTTACTACGAGCAACTAGTTGTAGGAAACCAATCACCCACGAAATTGCAAAAATACTGCTTAGCTGACACGAATCGTGGACTATAACAATAGAAATAAAATCGAATAACTCCACAGGCTGCCTCACAATTATCAATTTTAAGTTAATTACGTAAAATGTGAATTTTGAATTGTATTAATTTTTATATTTTTTACTATTTCTGGTGGGATTCAGAAAAGCGAAATATGTCCAGCCATGTGATGGTTATGTTTAATTCGTGTATTATAATTATGCTACTTTAATACAAATGATTAAATTACAAAATTATTTTACCAAAACGTAGATAATCTACTATATATTTTATAATACAATGTTCCTCGGCTTAATACAAATATAACAATTGAAATATTTTTGTTTCAAATACTCTGCGTTGCTGTAAAGGACAGTAAAATATTTCAAGGTTTTTGTTTTGTAGATATTTAAGTCGATAGAGTGTGTGTCGTTTACAGGAAAATCACCTTATTTTAGATTTATTAAATTCTAATTAATTATAAGCAACATTGAGAATGCATTTAACATTTTCAACAATAAAAAGTCTATAAAATATGTTGCAGTTTTACATGTGGAATATCAAGCACGATAAGTAAGAGATTTATCAAAATTTGCACACAAATTTTTAAATATAAAACTATTTTTAAAGGAGAGGTTTCTAACAGTTGTTCATACTCTTTTTCATATTAAAATAAAGGTGAGTATAATATCAAATATCAAACACCAAATACATTTTATAATGTGTAATAACCAACGGTCAACAACGAATCTGTTGTTTTAGAACTTATGTTTTAAGAAGACACGCCTTCTTTTATCTCTCTAAACATGCACCGAAACGTTGGTCGTTACTAGCGAATTCAAGTGCAACATCAAACGTCGAGATTTTTTGAGTCAGAATGGATTTAGAGTTATTTAGCAGGAAATATCAAATACCCATTGAAATAATAAGACAAAATAATGCACTTCAAACATTACAAAGCGTTGCAGAAATCGAGCAAAAAAGAATAGTCGAATGTGAAATAAAAGATGGTAAAAATGTAAAAATTTCAGGTAGTTTGCAAAAAACTTACAACGAGCTAAGCTGTGTGCTTAAGTCAGAGGATCCAATAACAACCCATGTGCCTGGAAAACAAATAACTCTTATACGTTTTCCTCAACCTAAACCAGGTTGAAATTTAAAATTATACAACGTTGTATTATTAGTTGATATTTTTTTCTTTAGATTTAGTACAAACAAATACTTGGACCCGAATTTTCCGAGAACTCAAGAACATTGAGATGAGCAGTGGTCATTTTGAGTATATACTTGATGATAATATACTACTAAATACAAAATATGATCGCGTAAGCGAAGTCGGGAAAGAGGAATCGAATATGATTCGTGATATCTGTGCGACACTTAGATGGATAGGGCAACAGCAGAAAGTGTGGGAACAATCAACACCTAGTGAGTCTTAATTCTTATATAACATATTATGAAAGCTTGTCTGGTAGCGATATTAATTTATATCCTCGTGAGTTTACCCAAAAAAAAACAAGTAACAAGTATAATAGTTCTAATCAAACCTGTTAGTGGATCTTAGCGTACCAAGACCTCCCCATGATGAACCTCCCACATCGAAACCAAATCTTCGCCGAAGAGACACGGACTCCATATCTCTTCAACCTCGTGAGTTTTAATTCTTATATAACATATTATGAAAGCTTTATATTGTCTGGTAGCAATATTGATTTATTTCCTCGTAAGTTTACTTAAAAAAAACAAGTAACAAGTACAATAATTCTAATTAAAAATTCCACTTGTTAGTGAATCTTATCCTACCACATCTTCAGCAAAGAAACCCGGACTTCACAACTCCTGAACCTCGTGAGTCTTAATTCTTATATAACATATTATGAAAGCTTTATATTGTCTAGTAGCGATATTGATTTACTTCCTCGTAAGTTCAGTTAAAAAAGCAAGTAACAAGTACAATAATGCTAATTAAAAATTCCACCTGTTAGTAAATCTTGTCGTACCATGGCCTCCCCCAAGGGACATAGACTTTGCGAATCCTCAACCTGGCCCTTCCTGGCGGTATGATGAACCCCCCGAATGGGTACCACCTGGGGAGACGCAGAGATCTGGTAAGTCTAGTTAGAAAACAAATACTATTACCACACGACTTTATATTGTTTACTTGCAATATAGCTGACCAAGCCAGTACGGGTTTACAAGTTTCAGGCACCAAGCGCCCATATTCCGTTCTAACTTCTCCATCTGGTGAGTCTTAATTTTTATATAACTTATTATGAAAGCTTTATATTGTCTTCCTACAATTTAGCC
>VTPC01090555.1:0-36081 GCA_011009095.1 Ignelater luminosus | reverse complement strand
AATAGTATTAAATAGTTCCGACATTAATTTTAAAAACAACACAATTACTCTAACGTACCGCAATAATTAAATAACTCATTTTTGCAAAGATTTATAATACCCTTCTTGTCATTCAAGTTGTAAAATTTACCTAAACCTTTTTATAAAATAAAAATCCTAGCTAAACACATTTTTAAAATTTTTCAAATAGAAAATGATTTGAAATTGCTATTGCAGTAAACTGAAAAATATTTAATGATTAAAATTAATTTTTGTGTTAATTATAATAAACAATAAAAAAATAATAATAAATAATAATAGAGGAAATAATTGAACAACTCGAGAAAAACAGAAAATTTCGGTACATACAGTTGGTCTAAATGCTCTATGCCAGATAAATTGAATTTTCACTTTCCCACTCAGTTTCTGAATCACTATCTTCGCCCAAATGAGGTGGTAATTTTAAAACATTATGACCATTTTCTAAAAGGATTTTGTCGATTTCGTAAGTTTTGTAACTAAAAGATATATTTTTATTTCTCATATCTTCTTTTCTGCTTGCACTTGTCGGGCATTTTTCCGCCACTACAGTATGATATGGGGCATTGTCAATCACTAAGACGCTTCGAGGTGGTAAATTTGCTATAAGTTTCTCCTGAAGCTATTGTTTATAATTTGAAAAATTTATTTCGTGGTGATAATCGCCCATGGTACTTGAAGGTTTGAACATCAATTCTGCTCCTTTTATAAATCCATTTTCGCTGCCGGCATGCGCAATTATTAGCCTTTGACCTTTCGAAATGGGTTTTCTCAATCCTTCATTGCTATCATCACTCCATGCCTGGTTATATGTGTGAGATGAATGTATGTACGTTTCATCCATATATACGATTGGGCGTCCTTCTTCTCTATATCTCTTCATATTCCTTAAAAAATGCAGTCTTTGATGTCGAATTTCGTGTTTTTCCATTAGGATTTTTCTATTTGTCTTGGTTTTTCGCCAGCGAAATCCTATATTATGAATTTCTTTGCGTAAACTGTCTTCACTCCCCGTGTAATCCACTGCTTTCTGAAACTGTTTCAAAATGTTGCGAACCGTAGGAACTTTTTTCTCTGTAACGTATACATTAGTAATTAATCTTCTCAAAATATGTCGGTCAGCGACATCAAGGTTTGTTTTAGTATGGGCCTTCTTTCTTTTCTTAGTTGGTGTTGTAAACATAGAACCCTCGCCCTTGGAAATTTTGGTTGCTTCTTGTTGTATCGATTGTACTGATCGTAAGGAAATACCCGTAGCCCGAGCAACACGTTCTTGAACTTTTTGTAATGCTATAATAGGTGCACCAGCTTCTGCTTCTTCCTTCATGAACTTTAAAACCGCACTTATGATTTCACGACACTGACCACTCAAAATTTTATTCTTAATTTTCGATTTAAACTCCATATTATTATTTATTAATTAATAATTAATTAAATGAAAATATCGAAATATGTAATTTATAAAGATACAATACTAATAAGACGAGAAACTTCAACTCTGAATCCCAAATTTTAAATAGAATTTATAAATTAATTCAATAGATAATCAATACTATAATATATATAATAACAAACCAATAATATTAAAAATATAACTAATAATAGAAATAATAGCAATTACTAGAGATAATTCGAGATGAATAGTGAACTTACTGTGAGGTATAGGAAAAAATAGTAGTGATACTTTTTTTTCGAATGTACACAAGTTACTGTCTGGAAAGTCGGCTTAAAAGTGAACTCTCCCACCCTTCTGAAGGATTTGCCAGTGCGCATCGTAGGTTCACCCGTAAGCTTACGCTAGGTCCACTGTACAACAGAACTAGACGAATTAAATCACAATAGGTCAGGTTAATACCAGGGGGAACTTTATAAAGATACAGTACAAAAATGTACGAGTTAATTAATTATAACTTAAAGGTAATTACATATGTATATACGATAAATAACAAAATTGCAATTACAGTCTTTTTCATTTCATTTTTTTTCTCTCACTTCACAAAAAGAACTAAAATATTGTTTAGTGCTAAATATTAACCCCTAATTCATATATTATACATATTAGCTGCTATATTTAATAATACGAAGTTTGGAAATTTTTGAAGACGTGGATGTTCCACCAGTTCTTTTCTTTATCGGATTAGCACGAGGTACCTGAATATTTTACAAAGTAAGGGATGCCCAATTGGCTTCGACCGCTTCAGACAGAGACGTAAAGTGCAATAAATTAAATTTTTGCTAATCCTATAGCGGAAAGGTTAACTGGAATAGACTTATGTACGCCGTTCAAATAACTTCAGATATAAATTAACGTTCTTTGCAATTTTACGAAATAAGTTGTTACACTACATATGACGTGATTATCCGAGATCATTGGCAGTTGTTTTTTTAATTTTCCCATTTTCAATGTGTTATGTACATTAAAGCAGTATTTGCCAAAAAGACACATAACTCACTTTTCAGGTAGTATTAATATCTTATTCCAAATAACAAGATTAACCGTGTTTTCTAGAAGTAAATAATATTGAAAATCAGTAGAAATTTAATTTACTTATATGCTATTGCATTTTTGTCACCATAATGATCATCATTACTCTGAACTTCCCTTATTTTGTATTTTTGTAAGAGAATTTTATCACACTTTACATATATGCATTCTGTTTTGTTTATTGCTTCGAGCATAAGGCAGATATTGGTAGTATATCACCTGCCAATGTTGTGGCAGCGTAGGATTGATATATTGACTGAATACTAGTTTTAAATTTGGTTACATTGATTGGCTAGAATGGTAGAATTTATATTGACAATATCCCTTTTGCCAATATTGGTATAATAAAGTAACTGATGTGTTGGCTCTATATTGAATTCATATTTGCTTTCATTTCTTGGTTGAAATGACATAATTTATGTTGGCGGTATGTTGGCTTGCCAACATTTATACAATAATGGTTTCTGTACAATGGTAATATACCTATTTCAAGGGTTCTCAAACATGTTGTTTGTTTATAAACAAGCTATATGTATAAAATATAGCAAAAAGAATAATACTTAGCAAAGTCTGGTTTTATGTTGGATATACATTGTTTCACGATAAAATGTTTAGCCAAGATATCATATATCTATAATATTGGAGTTACCTTGGTTATATATTCTGTGCTACTTGGGTTTTGTTGTTGCTGTGTCGAAGAGAATTTATGTGTAGATATCTTCTCCCAACCAGGTTTGTAAAAGAAAATATTTCGTTGGTCAGGTGAGCAATTTCTTCAATTACGACTTTGACTAAAACATTTTGGATTCGCAAATGACCCCTAACTGCTCGAGAATAAGCCTTACCTAAAAGCCACAACATTTGACAGCTGTGAGTTGCTAGCAGATGCTGTAACCATATCCTTCGTGTACAGGGGCTGATCTAAAGTGACTACAATTGAACTTTGTTTCATTTTCTCAGAATATTCAGCTGCAAATTTTATAGTTGGGTATATTGCGTGAAGATCAAAAGATGGCAAATTAATAAAAGGAAAAGGAATGACCCTGCTCTTCTTACTGTACAGTTCTTTTGTGACGTTATGCATAAAAAACCTTTCATCCTAGTACAGCCCATATTCCCAGCCATTGAGCAGTCATCCACAAGGTGTCTTAGGTACTTGGAGAAGGAATGTCTTCAGAAAGTACCGAAAAATCGCTGATAACTACCTCTTTCAATCCGTCCTTTTCTGGACTAAATTTGACAGGGTTAAACAAGCAATATTTTCCACAACATGAAAGGTATTCAGACCATTGTGTTGTTGAAGTCAGGTAGGCCATTCTTAATGGCAGACATTTCCAAAAGCTAGGCTTCAGAATAGAATGAATAAAATCATAGGCTGGATGTGAAATAATCGAACTTTTAAAGCCAATCTTTTGGTGTAAATATAGGGACAGGCTATCCAGCACACAAGAAAAAAAAGACAGAGGGAGTACAATAGCAATTATTGCGTGAGCTATTGCTATACATTTGTTTGATTCCCCTACAGCTAATTCACTCACCGTCTTTCCACTCAGCAGTAGGTGCATGAAAGAAATCCAGAGAAGGTTTGAAATATCAATTTCAGAATTCTCGAGAAAACTGCCACCTGGTAGAAACTTCTTAGTTTCGTAAAACATAGACTGGATTTAATCAGGTATGAGCTCTGCAGTTGTTTTCACGATTCTCACTTTTTATTTTCTCTTTGTTGCGTGACAGTGAAATAATAATGCGGTCACCATACTGCAGCTCCAGCTTGGCTTTCACCGTTTTTTTATATTTTTGAGGTCAGACAGAGAATGTTGGCAGTCATCAGTTTTTTCCAAAAAATTGCAAAAGTCTCCTTTATGGCTACAGCCACGTATTCATTTTCTGAATACTCAGTACCACGTTTTTGTCTGCTATAGAGGGAATGGCACACCTAAACTTGATACAATAATCATGGTGATAGATTCTGTCAGACTACTAAGTCGGAAGTGCAACTCGAGCGAGTCTTCATTTCATCAGCCCTACTATCTTCTAGTTTCTGTGCTACTTCAAAAACAATTTTTTGAAATTCAGGGCTTTTCATTACATACACCTGCCTTCGCTTGTTCACAGGTTTTTTGTTTTCTTTGTTTTTGAAATCGTCGTCCATCACCCCAGCCCAGATAGGCGATTGGTTTTGAAGCCTATTACTTGAGCTCACCAAAAAAAGAGGAGGCTAATTATGTTTAATACTTCAGGAGACCCCCCCCCCCCCCTAAATATCCTATGAAGTATCAAGACTTTTGTGAACTTTTCTGGGATACCTTCTTTTTGTCCTAATTTGACTGTATTATGATGGCTGTACTGTTCTTCGTGTAAGGTGGGAGGGGGGAATGGCGGTCAGCGTACAACATCTAACTTCCCGGAATATTTCGACAAAAATACAAGTACTACCTTCTAGTATACGTCCGAGTGAACTTATTTACGAGACACCGCCGCCATTTTGCGTCATCCGCAGTGTACGTGCAGCCGTCCATGTGTCAGGTCGTGACCTGCACACCTCTCACAGAATACAACCGTTACACGTAGCATTTTACGGGCCCTTAAAAACCGCCTTTAGGAAAGAGTGTGATTTGTTTATGAAAAGCCACGCTTTGCAAAAAATTACTTCGTACTATGTGGCTTCTATATTTAACAAAGCCTACTGCGACACGGCTACAATTTAGAAAGGGGTTTCTGGATTTAAAACATCTGGAATTATGCTCATCCATCCTACCGTTTTGGAAAAGAAGAATATCTATTGGGTACCAAAAATGATGGGATGGATGATTCTACAGCTTACCTCATGAACCAAAATCAAGCAACACCTACTCCTGAAACCATTAATTTGCCAGGAACAAGCACCCAAGTAGAGAATAGTACCGTACTGCTATCTGAATTTACAAATCCACTACGAGGCCTAGCAATATCCTGACGTCAAGTAAAACTATATTGTCTCCGTTGTAACTTCCAATAGGGATTAAAGCTAGAAAATGTGCAAACATTAAACAACACTCTGCCATCTTGACAGCAACACCTGTGATAGCGGATTTAGAAAACAAGAAAAGAAAGAGAAAAGAAAAATTGTCAAAAGACAGCAAGAAAACTGACTAGAAAAAGACAAACATTACCAACAGCTAGGAATCTCAAGAAAACAAAGATCGCTTTACAATTTTCTTTTTCAGATGAAGAAGTTTTGGCTTCCAAGAAGAAGAAAAATATTTATTCAAAATCTACGTCAAGCTCAAGCACAATAGACAAACAGGATCTGGAAAATTATTGTGATTACAACAGCGACGATGATATTTCTACAAGAAGTGAACAAGAAAAATGTTTCATCTGTCACGAGTTCGGAAAGAACGAGGTTTGGTATAGAGATGTCGAGGTTGCGAGCAGTGGGTTCATAAAGATTGCAGTAGTGCCGATGCCCCTGATAAATATCTATGTGATTATTGTGAGCGCAAACTGAAGGTTCTCAAGCGTCTTGATTTTTAACTTTTTATGTACAAACTTTAATAGTTTTTGTTTTATTGATTTGTTTTGTTGATTAGTTTATTTTGGAAGCAAAGCTTATATTGTTTTCGATTGACCGTTATTACCCCTATTGGTGACCGCCATTCTACAGCCCAGCTCTTCGAGATTTCCGCCATTAAAAATGGCCTACCAGACATAGAAGAGCCTTTGTCAGTTCATTTTTGATAATGCTGACTTTAACGCATGCACAGTCGACGATCTGAATTCCTTTCATGCTGTGGAAGATATTGCTTGTTTAACCCCATCAAGTTTTCCGGTACTTTTTGAAAACATTCCTTTTCCAAGTACCTACGACACTTAGTGGATGACTTCTTAAAGGCTTGGAATATCTGCTGTACCAGAATAAAAGGTTTTTATACTTAGCTTGATGAAGGGACTGTACAGTAAAAAAGAGCAAGACCATTCCTTTTCCTTTCATTAACTAACCACCTTCTGACCTCCACACAATACTGAATATTCTGAAAAAATAAAACAAAGTTCAATTGTAGTCACTTTAGATCAGCTTCTGTACATGAAGTGCGAGGATATTGTTACAGCATCTCCTAGCAACTCACAGCTGTCAAATGTTGTAGCGAGGCTTGGTGGATTTTACCTCCTAATAGCTTTTTAGGATGCATTGGGTACCTCATAGAAGGAAGCGGACTGAAGGAACTGCTGAGCGCAATCTATGCTCCTAGGTAAGGCTTATTCTCAAGCAGTTAGGGGTCATCTGCTATCCAAAATGTTTTAGCCAAAGTCGTATTTGAAGAAATTAATTTGAGTTTCAAAGAAGGACAAGCTGTAAATGAGTTAACAAAGGATTTCTTGAATAAGCCACTTTCCATTGAGAAAATAAATGATAACCCACACATCAAGTCTCTTGCAAACAAGTTACAAGAGAAATTGCTGCAGATTGAACAAAATGGCCGAGCTGCTGCCTGCTTTATGGTACAGTACTTCAGAATGGTGACTCTGATAGAAGACTACATTAATGCAGAACGTTCTGGTGATTGAAATGCTTACATCAAATGTGTATTTCTATGCCAGCTTTACCATCAAGACATGGTGAAGTTGGAGAGCACTATGACAAAGGAAGCATTTAATAATTTTGTCAAAAATAACTACTTCACCGTTCAAAACATTAATAAATTTTGTACAGGACAACCGCAACAGATACAGCAGACATTACTAAACTTTCAGCTTGGTTTGTTAATCATCCCCCTTTCCTGAAACATGTGATATATCATGTCAATACAAACTGGAGTGATTGAAGATGAAACTGTAACTTGCTTCAACGCTCTATAAATCGGTAAGCAAGCAAAGAGCCGTATGGTCGGCAAGCAATTTACGGATGTAGAACTGTCAAAAAGACAGAGAATTTCCCCTTTTAAGCGTGAGTAGTTCAATTGGAATTGATGACAAAATCATTTTAGTAGAACCTCAAGTACTGTTTGAAAAAATTTGCATCACCAAACAGGGCAATGCAGATCTACAGAGTTATCTGCAGTACGAATTAGCACTGATGCCTTCTTCCCTTCTTCTTCCGAAGCCTTAAATAATGAATTTGACCTGCAAAACCATGCCACTGCCGTAGATGAAAGATTTCTTTTACATAAGGTAGTGTGGTTTATGAGTTCAACTTTGTTTTCAATACGTAACAGCTACATTAAACATATCACGAAGCACTACTGCTCCGTCCATTGCTCAGTGATGTTTGATGGTTACTCCAACACAGTCAACAGCACTAAAGTTTCTGAGCAAAAATAAATAATTAAAGAGAAAGTGTCAGCTGACATTAATTTTGACGTTAACACTATCTTCACAGTACCTCAACAACAGGTTCTGTTAAATGAAACCAAACAAGGAGCGGCTGATCAAGTTGCTATCCTCAACATTGCAGGACAGAGATATAGAGTGTATTCAGAGTGCCAGTGATGCTGACACTTTGTTTGAAAGGCCACTGCTTTGAGTGCTTTGACATCTGCCGAACGAAATATTTTCTTTTAATAGCTTGGTAAGGAAAAAGTATCAACGCAGATATTCTTTTCGATACAACAACAAAAGGGTTTACAATATTTATGGCATACTTTGTGCTCATGATTTTACGCGGTATGACATAACGTCAGCTTTTTTCAGAAAAGGGAAGACAGCTGGTTGCAAACTTTTGCTGCTACGTCAGAGACTGCATTTCACAGTTGATGTATTAAATAAGAGATAGCCAAAGCGAAGAAAAGATACTTCATGGCTTTGTATGGAGCTTTTACATCCACAACTTTCCTAAACTTACGTAGGTACCATGCCTTCACCAAGTGTGCCTCGTACGTCAACCCAGATCTACCTGCTTTATTTCCTACCAAAGAAACAACTATGCAGCACTCATTACGAGTTCACCACCAAGTATAGCTTTGGATGGGAAATGAGCTTCCTTCTGAAAAATAAGTTTGAAAGCGAAAAAATTAGGACTCGAATAGATACCGCAAGTACTTCAGTTTGTAGAGTAGCTAGCCAATAGTGAGCTACGTGACTGTTTAGGTGTCGTCTTTGTACCTATTCAATTAAAAGATGCCGTTAAGCTAATTGATTTGCCTGTGGCTGTGGTTATTTGAGGAATAGACGTTTGGGTCAAGATGGGAATGATCCAAAACTTACAGCGGGAGAATGACATTTTCCCAAGGATGAACCTTCTGCTCTTCTTACCAATCAAATCCTTGACGAATCCAATTTGAGTAGTAACCAATGTTCTTATTTAGCCATCATTGTGGAAAGATATTTCGGTTAGCGTCCTTCAGGTAAACTAGATTTTATTCTCCAAACGACGCATTCGGTTATGCAACTGGAGACGTGTTGTCGCAGAACTACGCAGGTGCGGAGCGAAAGTATTCTGTCACGGAAAAAGACCGTTTGGCAGTTCTATGGAGTTGAGAGGAGTTTCGATGCTACTTAGAAGGTACTAAATTCATTGTAGTGACTGACCATCAAAGTTTAGTTTGGTTGAATAACGTGGAAGATCCCCAAGGTAGGCTAGAACTGAGTGTTACGTTTTTAGCAGTTCGACTACCATATCGTCCATTGAAAAGGCAAATAGCATGTTGTCCCAGATACGTTTTCACAGCTAGCTCATCTGGAAACCCTCAAGTCAAGTCTAACCACGCTGAGATTATCCAAGTAAAAGATTCCTGGCATCTGAAAATGAAAAAAATTGAAAAAAGCACTTTTTTACCTAGATTTCCAATAATAAGCTACGCAATAAAGTCCCCATAACTTTGAGAGCCTGAAAGCTCCTGGAAACTCGTCTTTCTTAAAAAGTACAGGAAACAAGAAGAAAGAATATCTCGATATTTACAAAATCTTACATAGAGTCAGTCAACTGTCAAACCCCAAAACCTGGGCAAAAGTTGCCTACTGGTTTCATGGAAAAGCTCTTTGTGCCAAAGTGTTCCTGGGAAGTCTTTAGTATTGATTTGGTTGGATTGCTTCCACACAGTTCACATATTTGTTGTAACGGACGTCTTAACAAGTTTAGGCTTCTTTTTTCTCTAGATCGAGCAACTGCATGGAATATTTGTAGACTTTTGGTAGAGCACGTCTTCTTGCTTTTTGGCGTACCTTAGGGCGTCAAAAACGATAACGGTAACAGTTTTGGAGTAGAAAGTTTACTAAGCTGGTTGAAAAATATAAGGTCAAGGCATTCTTTACACCATTTTACCATCCCCAGTCGAATAACGTTGAACGAACGTAAGAGCATGGTCGTCACGGGTATGATCTCTGCTTCAGACTTCATACTTTGTTAATTTTGATCAATAAATGCGTCCTTCTGTTGATGAGAGTCGTTCCAAGGAATAGAGCTTGAGTCTTTTCAATCAGATGTTCCAAGTCTAGAAAAAGCTTCTGCATTAGATCGTTTGCGTAGTCATATTAAGGCAAAATTGATTAAGAGTTATGGGCGTCGGGATTTCTTTATAGTAATGGTGACATGGTGCTTAGGCAGAAGTATATCTTGTTGTGTTTTAGTTATTCATATTGGAGGAGAATTATAGAGTTTTCTTTCTTCTGGAAAGCTTGTTTTCATGTGTAAAATAATATTCTTCCACCATTTAGGCTGAAGCGAGGTATCTTTGGGAAATCTAGGTTGACTGCCATTAGAGCTCCAGATATTCTACCTGCTTTCAGCGTTTGTTGTCTTACCTGGTCTTTGACCACCCGATAACTCGTTATGTGAATTCTGAGGTAACTGAATTGAGATACTTGTTCAATTGTCTCTTTATAAATTTCCAATTCTATGGGTTTTTTATTTACTTTGTTAATATAGAAAACAGTAAGGCATAATAAAAAAGCTCTTTATTTAGGCATTTATATAACAATTATAACAAAATGGTAGAGTTTGTGTAAACTAACCTAGTATGACATTAAGCATTGCAAAGTCGTTTCTGTAAGTTATTCTAAAACTAGTTATTAATACATTAACAGTTTATATTTACAATTAAGAGGTTGTTGCGCTTGTCAACTCTATATTAGACCTGTTCCGTATCGATTCAATCTCTTTATCATCATGCCGATTTAAAAAATATTTTACTACATTAAATAACATTCCAAGACATACCAAAAGACACACGATAATCAACAGAGCCTTATAAGTACTTATTTTATTATAATAATTATTTAACAAATCGTAATGGTAATTAAAGTCACCTTTTGTTTCGTTCACGTGCGAATCAAATTTTGAATTCATTACCTTTACAGATTCAATTACACTTAATACCTGGTTCATTGTTAAATAAGGAATTACGCTTTCATTTTGTTGTTTGATCAGTTTGTCGATTTTGTTATTGGAATCGGCAATAAGAACTCCAAGCGCTGATCCCTGATAAGGATCTGAGGCATTCTTTTGTACGTCCTGACGGCATGTCACACCGTGAATTCTGTGCCCTTTAATATAGTGAGGAGCTTCCACGAATTTTATTTTGAGTCTGTATTGATTCAAGATTGTTTGCAATGCAGTACAGTGAATGTGATTCTGATTTAAATCAATGACTCTTAATTTTGGCAAAGCTTTAATTAAAAGATCAATGTTAAGATTTGCCAGTTTATTGTGGTTTATAAAAAGGTGAGATAGTACTACCTGTGAGTTGAAAATGTTAGGATTACTAACGGAAATCTTGTTGTAGGATACGTCCAGATACATAAGCGACTTGAGATTTGAGAAAAGATTCTTTTGTAAACTTGTTATGGCATTTCTACTCATATCTAAACTTTTTAGGGTTAAAACAGATTGAAAAAAGTTGGGATCGAATTTGTTAATTTTGTTATTGCTGATGTTCAAGTGAAGTAATTTGTCTAAACCGGAAAGCGTATCATAATCTAAATTAGTTATTCGATTAGAACTAATATCTAGAGAAATTAGTTGATGTAAATCTTCCAAGCAATCTGGTATAAGGGTTGCTAAGCTATTGTTTCTTAAATTGAGATAAACCAAATTTTTCAATCCAGTAAACGTTAACAGTTGAATAGTATCTATTTTATTACAACAAATATCTAACTCTTCTAAAGTTTCTAAGCCTTCAAAGTTGTGCGATTGCAAGATGGTTAATTCATTGAAGGAAAGATCGAAGCGAGACTTTCTATATGAAACGATTTTATGCAATGCAAAGCTTTTGAACGCACCCGGTTGCAGATTCTTGATGGACATTCCAGAGAAATTATAAGTCCTTCTATGTAAATAATCGTTTACGGTTACATCGTGTAAGTCAGCAAAGGCATTTTTTTCTATCGTACCGATTGAGGTGTTTTTGGTAAACAGTATGCCTAAATCGGGCAAACCTTGGAGAGCGTTTGATGCTAAAATAGATACGTGACAATTGTTTAAAGATAATTGCCTTAAAGCTGACATTCCACTAAAGGCATTATTATCAATTCTAGAAATATCAGACTGATTGATCAGAAGATCGTTTAAAGGAAGACCATCGAATGCAAATTTGTTGATTTTATTTATTCCCTCATTCAAATATAAAGTGTTTAAAGTTGTAAGCCCCGTAAAAGTATAACTTTCCAAAACAGTAATCACATTTCCTCTTAAATCTAAAAGTTGTACTTTGGAAAGTCCTCTAAAACAACCGGCCTCTACGCTTTCGATATGAAGGTTACTGAGATTTAATCGCCGAATAGAGCTTAAACCATAAAAGCTGTTGTTTCTTAGAGTAGAAACTACATTGTCACTAATATCGAAATCCTCAACTTTATCCAATCCATCAAATGTAAAGCCTTCTATCTCCCTGATACCGCTATTTTGTAAATTTAATGTTTTCAAATTTGATAAACCACTGAAGGTGTTTGCTTTTAGAACTTTAACTTTATTATAGCTTAAGTTTAATAAATCTAAATTGTCTAATCCCTCGAAAGAATTCGATTCTATTGTTGAAATTCTCAAACGAGATAAATCTAAATTTTTCAAACCGCTCATTGCGTTAAAACTGTTTTGACTTAGCGATTCAATAGTAGTATTAGTTACATTTAATGTTTCCAAATTGTTTAATCCGGAAAACGCATAACGATCAAGGAGTGTTATTTTATTATTCTGTAGAATTACTTCCTTCAGTTTAGGCAAACCAATAAAGGTGTTTTCTCTAATCCTATCAATTTGGTTACTACTCAAATCAATCACCGTTAGATTAACAAGGCCATTAAATGCACCCGATCGTATATAATCGATACTTAAATTTGCTAGGTTTAACTGAAGTAAATTTCCCAGACCTTGAAACGCATTGGTTTGCAATTCAAAAACGAAATTTCCCGTTAAGTTTAATGTCTCAAGTTTATTAAGTTCGTAGAATGCGTTTGCTTCAATTGCCACAATTGCGTTCTGATCTAAATCTAAATGTTTTAATTTTGGCATTCCACTAAATACGTCGGCTTCTAGATGGGTTATATCGTTACGACTTAAGGAGAGAGTCTCCAGACTTTTAAATCTGTGAAATACACCTGAAATTAGATATCTAATATGACAATCTTGAAACTTCAACACTCGCAATTTCTCTAAACCATCAAACATATCTGAAGTCAAATAGAACATTTTGTTACTATTCAAAGTTAAAGTGTCTAGTTGTTTTAATTGTGAAAACATATGCGGGCGAAAATGCTCAATACTGTTATTTGATAAAGTTAAACTTTTTAATTTATTTATTCCTGCAAACGCATTAGAACGGATTTGGCTAATATGATTGTCACTTAATCCCAAATACTGCAAATTGTCCATACCGTTAAAGGCATTATTATCTATGTGTTCGATAGATTGTCCTGTTAAATATAACCAAGGAACAGATCGCAAACCATAGAACGTGTAGGGCCCTAAATCTTGTAGGCGATTTTTGTTTAAGTAAAATCGATACACAGTATTTAGGTCGGAAAATGAATAGGGTTGAATTTTTGTGATGTTATTGAAAGAAAGATCTAACTCTTTAAGATTATTTAAACCAGCAAAATTGGTAGCGTTTATGGTATATAACCTATTGTGTGATAAATCCAAGTGGAGGAAATTAGGAATCTTCTCGAAAACTTTCCCGTGAAACATCGATAACCAGTTGGAACGTAACATTAAATTTTCCAGTTCTTCTAGATTACTAAAAGTATCTAAATGTAACTCGTGTATTTGATTATATGATAAATCTAACGTCTTCAATTTTTTGTTGCATTTGAAATAGTGCTGGATGTTTGTTAAATTATTATTGTTAATTTTCAATACTTCAAGTTGAGGAAAATTGCAGAAAAGCGCGTCTAAATCAACTAATTTATTGTAACTTAAATCTAAAATTGTTAGATTGCTCATTAAGGGTAGATTAGTAGATTGCAACTTACTAATTTGATTATTACTTAAATCTAACTCTTCTAAACCATCCAATCCCGCATTTATCTTGATTTCTTCGATTTGATCATCAAAAAGGAATAATCGTTTTAATGCCGTAAATTTAACGAATGCATCTTCATTAATAAATTCGATATTGCTTTGAGTAATTTTAATTTCTGCATATTCTTCGGGTTGCGTAACAGACAGAGTTGCACTTTTGATTGAAGTAAAATTCGACTGACTAATATCCATTTTGAAGCAATCGCCGCCGAAATCGTCTTCTGCTGGACGGTGGTTACTCAATGCCCCTTCTAATTGGTTCTCATTCATCTCGACACATTTTACTGTATAACAGGAAGTTTGTCGCGAATAACATGTAGGTTCCATGCGAACAAGGGGTGGCACGAAGAGCAGTAACCACACAACAACATTGTTGTTTGATATTCTAGCCATAACTAAAATGAAATATTTCAGTAAGGTTAAATCATTTAAATATTTTACTATACGTACCCGTAATTAAAGTTGTAAATAAAAGGCGTACATTTATGGATTACAATACAGACTGTTAAAGTATATCGGCTTCATTTTAATTTATAGTTTGTGGATTTCTTAAAATTATTGTTTATTAAAGTTCTGATAACTACAGCACAGTATTAAAAATTTTCTTGCTACTATGATTATTATCAACCGGCTACGAGTAAGCAACAGCGAATTAGTTCTTCATACAGAAACGCGCACTCTAAATCTTTTTATCAATCATAGTTTCTCTAAGAAGCTGCCTACTGGGATTATTTACAAAAACAATTATGTAGAATAAAACAGTACTTCAGGCTGCGTGGCATTATCTACTAAAATGATTGCATGTAATTTTTTCCGTGAACAGCTTCGATTTAGTATGTAGCGGTTATCACAGAATTATCAAAGGTTACAAAATATCGTGAATAGCTTCAAAAGAATAAATAACCAGAATTTTATTAATTATTATTAAATTATATGCTGTTATGAATACGTGATGCTGATAATTACGATGACGTAATAAGAAAGTTAAAACTGCGACACAACAATTAAAAAACAGTTCTTGTAATTACAAATGTAATTAGTTCAGTTTACAGAACGGAACTACTTAGTTCAAATAAACTATTTGACTATGGAACATTTTTACAAATGTGAATGTAAATGAGAAAAAATTTAGATGAAAACAGAAACGCTCACAAGAGATTTTAATTTTTATAGTATGGTTCACAAGTTCCATTTTGGCTATTTTTTGCCTGACCACCAGAAATTATGATCGAGGTGTCATTCGATTCGGAATTTGCAAATATCTCGGAGAATATTGCAAATATGCGAAATCAAAGAAAAGATCCTTAAAGAGCAGGAAATGTCCTACAAACAAGTCTTAACTCCCGGAATTGTACCACCAATATTTATAATTTTAATTTATAGGTGAAAATAGGGCTAAATACGCGTGATCTGGCCGCCGCGCGCGCCGCTTAGTTTGCCCTCTTTAACAAAAAAATGTTTTTACCTATTAAATATAAATATTAAGGAATAAAAAAATTCAGGTATCATTGGGATATATGAATGAGCAATAATCCATCGAAAAAAAATTTTTCCCACAATTTGTTTATTAGTTATGTGTTTGTTAACTAAAGAAATTTTGGTGAAGTCAGGCAAAAAAATAGCCAAAATGGAACTTGTAAACCACACTATTAAACACATCTCAAATACAAAAATTTTATATGAAATATTGCAGATGTCATTGTCACAGTTAAGACAATAATGTTTTTTAATTGTTCAAGGAATTAGAGTTACTTCAAAAGATAATGATCTCAATTTGTGTGACATTATTTTTAAAGTTAATGGAAATTATGTTCAGTTCTATCTTTTTTCGTGAACTCAATGGATCTTTGCGTGCATTTTAAGCATTAAATTTAACATTTCAGTTGTGAATTTGCATTTCATTTAATTCGTTATTTTATTTCATCATAGAATGTACTTTTAATTGTTTTATGTTTCTTGGTAGTTAATGAGATCATTTCTTCATTGTGAAAATACTTTAAGCTTTTTTTCAACTTTTTCCCGTTACAGATTTTTGGCGCTTAACGTGTGGGGCCGATTTAGTTATGGACATGCCGATTTGGTTGCTGGCCGACTTGGCTGTTTGTCATTTACCGATCTCGTCCTTCTGTGTTACAGTAATTCCTTTTAGCAGTATTTCTGATCAGGATTTTGTTATCCAACGTGTCTTGGCTATTTAGTTGTCCGGTTTGATTTAGTTTGGCCGAGCTAGATCATTCTTCCGTTGACCGTTTGGACTTTTAGTTATTTTGTTTTGAGGTCTTTTCAGATTTTTGGACTCCAGCGTGCTGGGGTCCAATTTTGTTTGCTGTTTACTGACTTTGTTTCACCAATTTTGTCTTTTTAGTTTATCTTGAAGCTTTTATAGCTTTGTTAGCAGTGTTGCTGATTCGTATCTTGTCTTAGTGACAGATTCTTTGAGGAACACCTTGACATTTGTGACTGATTTGGTTTTTGTCATTTTTTATAGGTTCCACTTTGGCCAAGTGTTGACTGTTGTTTCGTTTTGTGATCCTTGCAGATTCTAGTTGTTCAATGCGTGAGGCATTTCTTTCTGTACCGAACTTTGATGTTTTGAGACATTTAGGTGTCCGTTGTTCGAGATCTGGCACCTTTAGGCCTATTTTCGATATTTTAGTGTCGTATTCTTTTGGGCTGTTTTTTTGTCTTTAAGGGATTAGTTCCTAAGCTAGCAGGTCCATTTCCTTTTCATCTTATTTTGACTAAAGATTTCTCCTTTGACGTAGGAATCGTCGGATGAATTTGGAGAATCCACAGGCATCTAGCGGGTCTAGGGCTTGTAGTACAATTCTAGTTTGACCTTTCTTTTATCACCACAATGAGTATTCCGTTAAATCGAATCTATTTAGGTGCCTTTGATTTTTGTTAAGGTCTAAACTTCTTATGAGTTTTTGAGTTCAGGTAGTGGCGTATCGTTCAGAGTTGTGAATGATGTGTGATTGGCCTTCTGAGTTGTGGAAATCCTATGATGCAATAATCTTGTGACTCGTTGAATGCCCTTTTCAGATGAAGTGCTTGTAGCATGTGAATCTGTTGACTTTGTTCTGGTATCGTTGCTGAACCATCGACTCTAGCGTACTAATAGGTTTCATCTTTTTGTGGGTGGTTGGTCGGGCGCCTTGGTGGGCCATCCTGGAGCTTTTCCATATTTGCTCTCCAGGATGATTGGGGCTTTTTCCATCTTTGCTCCCCGGGTTCTCTAAACCGTGTTTTTTTTCTTTTAGTACATTTTGGGCAGGTTGGTGGGTAACATCTTTGAGTAGGGTGTACTCGAAGTAAAGTCAATACTTTATTGTGGTCACCTATATCGACATCTTTCCTAACACCGAATGTGACATTTTGTGTATAGCTTTCTTCTTTTTTTGTATAGTTTCGTTTATTTTAGTTTAGGTTAATTATCGTGTTTGGCCTTTAGGAGGATTTTTGTTTGTGTTTTTTCTCTTTTGTGTTATTTTTTTTGTCTGGCATTGGTTGGAGTATGGTAACCATGTGATCGTTTTGGGTTTTAGGCCCCTCTTATGATGATCTTCGTGATCGTTTCGGTTTTAGACCCTTTCGCCCGTGGTGGGCGAAAATAATTAACCCGGTTTAGCATAAAGTTCTTGTGTGCTGAGTCGTTATTGGCCTTTCAATGTCCGTGTGGAGTCGTTATCTTTCGTTTTAAAGTAGTAAGATTTTTTTTTTGTAAATGATCAGATTTAGCTGGAGCTTTTGGGATTCGTTTGGTCTTCGGGACCTTTAGTTTAGTGAATTAGTCATCCTAGAAAAGCTTTAGTTTTGGTGTACGCTTTTGATTTCGCTTTTGCTTATGCTTTTGCTTTTTGGATTTATAGTAGCTTTAGTTTAGGTTTAGTGTGGTCTTTTTTTAGAAAGGATTTTTGGTTGGAGTTGATTATTAGGATGTTTTCCGTTTGGTCCTTGAGACTTTTATGTTGTGGTCACCGTTTGTGGCAGTATCGATTATGACGTTTTTTCTTCTTCTAGTTAAGTCTTTTACTCTTCTTTGATTCCCACTATCGTTTCTCTCTTGGTGTATGTTCTCAAATATGGTATGGTAGGTTGGTGGGTGATCTTACAGGGAATGGCATCGGTTGTATGGTGTCAACGCTTTTAGGCACCAACATCATTTATGCGCTTGTGGAAGCCCGTTGTTGGCGAACCCATACGTTTCTTTTTCGTTTCCCCCTCCCCTCATTTTAACCTTTTCTTATCATTTCGTTAAGTTGAAAGGGTCTGTCCTTTCATTTGGATCGATTTTGGAGGATTGTTTCCTCGTACTTTGTTAGGGAGTCGGTTTGGGACAACTGAAGACGCTCCCCTCCTGAATCAATCCCCCCTCGCTCAATTGGGCCTTGGTTCAATTGGACGTGGGCTGTTTAGTTATTGTTGTTGTTGTTGTTGGTGTAGGGTGGCCATCGTTTCGAGTTGTTTTGGAGTAAGGATTGATAAGGTAAGATTGATCTTGGATCATTTACTTTAGGCCCTTTGATAGTGTTTATTCGTAAACCATTAATCAATTTTTAGTGCAGAGTCCCCCGGGAAGGGCTGGCTTCACCAGTACCTTTACCGGTCCCGTGATTCTAACCTTTTGTAGGTTAATTCCCCTTATCTTTGTCCCTTGATCCCGTGGTGTAGCTAGGGTGTAGGTCGTGGCGGCCGATAACCAGCTCGGTCTAGCACAACATTTTTCTTTGTTTTATTTCTTTTGAATTTTTGCTAGATCGTTACTTTTCTTTTTATTTTGATTTTTCTATTGGGTCTTTCGGTGGTTTCTCCTTTTTTTTTGGATTTGTTGGTTTGAGTGGTTTCTTTTGGCAACATTTTTCGTTGTTGAGTAGTACCCCGACGTTTCATTATTTTGGCCTTAGATCTTCCAGTTTAAGGAAGTTTTGGAAAAAACTTCCTTTTGGTAGATGGGATGTGACATTATTTTAAATGTTAATAAAAATTATATTCAGATCTACCTTTTTTTCGTAAACTCAGTGGATCTTTGTGTGCATTTTAAGCATTAAATTTAACATTTCAGTTGTGAATTTGCATTTCATTCTAATTTGTTATTTTATTTCATCATAGAATGGATTTTAAATTGTTTTATGTTTCTTGGTAGTTAAAGAGATCATTTCTTCATTGTAAAATTACTTTATTTAGGCTTCTTTTTCAGCTTTTTCCCGCTACATTTGTTAGAAAAATAATCAATAAATTGTTTTTTGTATGCAATACATAGATACAAATTTACATTTAAAAGAAAGTTGGCAGATAAGAGATATCTAAGTAGTTTTTGGTTGAGAAAAACAACTTATAAAGGATAATAAATAATTGAATTTGTTTATGTGTATAGAGATATATTTATTTTTATGTTTGGTCGAAATAAATTGTAAAAGAATTTGAATATTATTTATATTTTTAAACTAAAGGTGGTATAGAATTATATCTTTAATTTGATGATGTAATCAATTGTAGCAAAGTAAAAGAATTAAAGCAAGAGATTTGTAAAAATGTAAAATTAAGTGTTTGATCGTTTTTGCTTTATGTAAACTAGCTGTAATTAGTCTGTAATAATGTTACATTTTTATTTATTTAATTGCGGGTTTAATAATCAAAAACACAGTTTGTGCATTAAAGTCTGTTTTATTTATAAACTCACTTGAACTCTTAAACTATTTTGAACACAGCTAAATATCTCTAGTTATGTTTTATATTATTTTGAAAATAAAAAAAGATTTTATTTAAAAAATATAGTACACAACAAATTTATTAATCTTAATTATTTTTATAAGTTCACAGTTTGAGTTAAGAGTACAGTATAAAATAAGTATAATTATACGACGTGTCGACTAAATACTGACTAAAAACTGATGATTTCTGTTAATTTACATATACAGTGTGGTCCAAGATTCCGCTCTAGTAAGATAATAACCGTATGTTAGGAGATAGAAACAAATTGAAAGCAGAAAGCAACATAGTGCCTCTGGAAGCATATTCTAAAAATATTCTGAACTATACAGGGCGTTTGACTTATTTGTGGCAAAATTATTATTCAAGACACAAAAAGGATATAAATTTACATGTACGTATGCATAATTAGAATTTTAGTTGCAACTGTTAATATTATTTATAATTTGTTATGTTGAATATTAACATAGGTTAGTGTATGTAAAATGTTCAGTGTACGTAAAATGTTTTAGTTTTGTTGATAACTAGATGTAAATAGAATGTTGTTTAGAGAAGAAATTGTCTGTTAGAAGTATTTTGTTCATTAATAAACAACATTCAAATACAACAAATAACAGGCTATGAGTCCAGGTTACGCGAAGTGTTTAAAGCGAAGTTAATAAGAAGAGAAATTTATTTAGGAAAACTCAACAAGTGAGGAATAGTGAACATAAAAGAAAAAAGCATAAAATGGTGGTGTCTGATGAATATAAAATTCCCAAATTAAATGAAGATAATTATTATGCATGGTCAGTAAGAGCAAAGGCAGCATTAATTCAAAAGGGTTGTTGGGAAGTAGTAAATCCTGGATATAATTCAATTAAAGAATTAACCGCCACCGAACATAATTCAAATCGGAAGGCATTATCGTTATTATTGCTAATTGTAAGTGATAATTACATTTAAGACATTGGGGAATGTAAACGTGCAAAAGATGCTTGGAAGATATTAGAAAAAATTCATTCTAATTTTGGCATTTTACATGTCTTAATATTATTAAAGCAGATGGTAAATTTTGTTAAAACTGATGAAATTAGCATGCAGGATTATATGTCAAAAATACAAGATTATAATCGTAAGATTGCAAAGGCGGTATAAAACTTGACGATAAAACCTTACCTATATTTTTACGAGTTTAGAAAAAGAAAAAGATAAGATAGATACTAAACTAGTTAAAGCTAAATTATTATTAGAAAAAAAAAGAATAAAAAAAGACCAAGAGGAATGTGACCCAGAATAAGCACTAGTAGTAAAGAAGAAGTTATACCAGACAAAATGAATAAAAATAATAAAATTATAAAAGAAGTAGATGATATTGAAGAAAACCAAGAAGTCGAAAAAATAAAAGAAGTGATAGAACAAAGAAGAGAAGAAGTTAATACAAAAGAAAACCAAGAAACAGAAAAAGCAGGGGAAGTAACTGAACTAAGATCTGCACGAAATAAAAAACCTGTAAAATGTGAATGCTGCAATACTACCAAGATGAGTCCAAATAATGAAGAAGAACAAAAGAATCCAAAGATAGCGTTGACTGGAAATAATGCTGATAAATAGTTAGCTGCTATGACTAAAGAAATTAATAATCTCAAAGTCAATAAAACGCCGGAAATACAGTTTTAGAGAGAACTCTTTACGTTTTTGAGGATCATAAAGCCATACCAAGGCGCTCTTATTAAATCCTCCTGCTTCTAGTTTTATATCACAGAGATCTCATTCGGTTTGCTGGCCATACGAGTATGTTTTCGTGCCAGCTCATGAATGAAGTTCATATCCTTCCGTATTTTCTCTACGCAGGGTTTTTCCAGTCTCTTTATCGCCAGGTGGATTTCCATAAACCAGATCACACGGAAGCCTTGATTCTCTCCCAAACACCAATCGAGCCGGTGTAAAATTCGTCGTTTCGTGAACAGACGCTCGGTAAACCATTAAGAAGATGTCGATGCAGTTATCCCAATCTCTCTAATTCTCTGATACTACCTTCGATAAATGTTTACCCAGTGTCCTGTTAATTCTTTCCACCATTTCATCTGATTGTAGATGTAGCTGTTCTGGTTTTCTTAATGCCTAACAACTTGCACATTTCTTGAAAAATACTCGATTCAAAATTTCAGCCTTGGTAAAAATGAATTTCTAATGGCACCCCGAATCGGCAAACAAAATTTTTTAGCAGGATTTCGGCAACAGTAATGGCTTCTTGGTTAGGCAAGCTTCTGTCCATTTAGTAAAATAATCGATTACTACCAAAATAAACTTGTTCCCTGCTTCGGTTTCTGCAAAAGGGCCAGCAATATCCATAGCTATTGTTTCGAAAAGGTTACCGACGTTGTACTGCTTCATCGCTGCTCTTCTCTTTCTACCAGGACGATTAGCCGCAGCACACGTCCCGCATTTACGACACCAAGCCTTGACCCAGTAGAATCCTTTTGGTACTTTCTTCAACATTTTTTTATGCCCAAATGTTCGTTCCATCATGCAGTTCTCTCAGTACTTCTGGTCGTTTGCAGCTTGGTAAAACTAGCTGTCTAGTGACAGAGGTACTATCCACATTCTCGAAAGCTCTTTTCAATATGCATCCTTTTCTCATTAGGGAGTTCCATTGCGCTCAATAGTTTTTAACAACCAGTGTTCGATTTGTAATTTCGTTCCAGTTTGGACGTCCGTCTGAATTCTTCCATTCCATTATTGGAGCGAGGTCAGGATCTCTCTCTTGTTTTTTGTGAATTGTCAGCTCTTACTGTCGTGTTTGCCACTGTAAAGAGCTTTTATTTTCCATTCGAAGATAGTGGCTACAATTTTCTGGATAAAGCCTTCTTGACAAAACGACAGCAGTTTGATGTACTGCAGCACCCCGATGCTCAGTATGAAAGTTGTATTTTTTTGCCTTTCGATTCATCTAGCTACTTGCCCTTCAGGATTTTTGAATTGTAGTAACCATTTAAGGGCTGCGTAGTAGAAATCTACGACCATACAAATATTTATGGAAGTGTTCCAATGTTTTCACGACAGCCAGTAATTCTCTTCGAGTCATGCAATAGTTTCTTTCTGGTTTGGACAAGACCTTCTTAAAATAACCAATAACTGTCTTTTGGCCATCCTAAATTTGCGAAAGTACACCACTAATCCCAACGTTACTAAAATTTGTATCCACTACAAGCATACCAATAGATTGTGGATAACTCAGAACAACGCTATTGGAAAACGTTTCTTTTAAATTTTTTCTTGACACTTGTTAGTCCACACAAATCTTTCTTCCGCTCCGGTCAATTTATGAAGTGGTTTGGCGGTGTCGGCAAACCCGAGACAAATCTTCTATAATAAATGCAGGGGCCTAAAAAACTTTGTATCTCGGTCTAAACAATTTCACTAGACACTATGTAGCCCAAATATTTCACTCGATCGCGAAACATCTAACACTTTTTCAGACTCAGTTTTAAATGAGCATTGAGAAATCGCTCAATCACTTTTTTCAAGATTTTGGGATGATCTTTGCATGTTTTTCCTATCACTATCACATCGTCCAAATACACTGAACATGTTTCCCACGACAAACCTTTTAATACTTAGTCCATTAGTCTTTCGAACGTAGCTGGAGCGTTGCAGAGATCAAAGGGCATGGCAGTAAACTGCCACAGTTCATCACCAGTCGAGAATGCAGTTTTCTCTTTATCTTTTTTTTTATTTCCACTTGCTAATAACCGCTTTTTAGATCAAGCGTAAAAAACCATTTGGACCAGGAAAGGATATCTAATGTGTCGTCGATACGAGGTGATAGGTGACTGTCTTTTTGGTAATATCATTCAGTCTTTGGTAGTTTGCGCAAAAGTGCATCGTTCCATCTTTCTTTTTTATTGAAACCACTGGCGAAGCCCAAGGACTGCTAGAAGGTTCGATGACACCTTGGTCTTGCATTTCTCTTAACAGGGCATCGGTTTCTTCTCGTTTGGCCAAAAACAGCCGTCTTAGATTTTGACGGATGGGCGCTGCGTCACCAGTGTCTATCTTGTGCTTTACCAGATTGGTTCTCCCATAATGTACAGCTTTCTGTATAAATATTATCGCAAATCACTTCTTTAATAAAGCAACTAACTAAATATACGAAATCTGATTTCATATTAATTAGCCAAAGTCGTTCTATGGGCTCTTAGGAAATAAATTTTATGTAATTAATGCTAATTCATATTTCGTGTATTTGATCAATTCATTCATTAAGAGAATGTACTGCGACATTATTTATGCAAAAAGATGTACTTCTGAAGTAACAAAGACGTCTAAGCGTTCATCTACCATTTGCGTATTTTTTCTCTTTTTTTTTGGGAAGTCAATTGTTTGAAACTTCCTCTACTAATTTACATACTTCTTGAGGCAACCGCTGACCGAATCTCTTCTTCGCAACGAGACACCCAAATCACTGGATCTAATTCTACCAAGACTTTTCCTTTACGAAAGACTACAAGATGATTATTGGTATTCACGATACGGATTAGTACTACAACTGCTGACTTAATCAATCATCTTCCCATAACCACACCTTTGGCTATTGCTTCTTTTGTTCTGGTTCGAGAATTGTGATACTGATATTCTTCGGATCATTTTCTATACATATGGGAATAATTTGTTTTGTCTTGGCCGGGATTTCTATATCTTCTTCGAGGAGGAGACGTACGCTGGACAGTCTCGTTTTGGACAGAACCATGCTAATTTCTTCGTACCCAAACTTCAATGTTCCCCCTTCAATGTCAATGACTACTCCATAATCTTTCATTAAATTGATTCCCAGAATAGCTTCGTCTAAGCTACAGTCATTGCATGTTTAATCAGCTCCGTCCCTAGTAAAATTTTTAACTTGATATTGCCGTACACTGGTATGTCAGCACCCGTTGCAGTTTGGATACGAAGATTGAAATCTTTCTCTAACTTCAGATGCTTCACAAAGTCGGATCAAATGATTGAAATATTAGCTCCGGTGTCGACGGTAAATCTGTATCTTTTTCTATCAATTTGTCTTTCGACAACGAGACTGTTTCTTTCGTATTGGATGTTTGAAATCATAAGGCTTTCTTAGAAACTCGCCAACGTGCGCTCCTCCAAGCTGGCAAAACTTAGTACCTCTGCGGTTCAAGACTTCTATTGGCATTGGAGTCTCTTAAAGTGGGACATTTAACTCTAATATGACCTTCTCTTCTACAACGGTAGCATCTAATACTCCTGCGCCATTACAGCTTCGTCTGTTACTATGCTTTCTCGTTTGGCTTTTCATGGCGAACTTGGTCGAATGTCTTTTCCAAGTCGATAACGCATATGTCCAGATTTTAATGTACGTCTAGACACCTTTGCATGAATACGTTTATACCATATATACCATATATAGGTTTGTTTTGTTCCCAATATTCTTCGAGTTTCTTAAATATTCTTTAATGGGTAATACTTTCAGGGTGTGACTCATTAATGCTGTGGGTCTGTGTTTTAAGCAGTTCTTAGTTTTATTCTTTTTAGGGATTGCAATCAAGGTTGATTCAAGCCACTTTTCTGGAATTACTCCTGTTTTATAAATTGTGTTGAAGAGGTCTACCATAATATTCATTGTGTAATTATCTGTCAACTTTAAGAGTTTTCTCGAGATCTCGTTGAGCCTTGGGGCTTTCCCCTTTTTCGCATCTTTTAGTGCGTGTTGCACTTCACTTTTAATAATATCTGGACACGTTTTCTCTGTCATGGTTTCAATCTTTCATCTTTAAACAATTTATTTATGTATTCAGTCCATCTTTTCAGTTTGTCCTTTACATCCATGATTATTCGGTCTTTTTTGTCTTTTAGTGTGCTAACTTTTAAGGCCTATTACCTCTTTAATCTTGTTGTACGTGTTGAAACGGTCGTATCTTCAGTCAAGATTCTTCAGTCTCATTACAATCTTTTGTTAACCACGGTTCCTTAGCCTCTTTGATTTTTATTTTGATTGTACGGTTTAGTTCTTTCTACTTTATTTCGTTTTTATTGCTACTCTTACGTCTTTCTTTCATTAGACTAAGAATTTCAATTGTCATACATATTTACTTTTTATCTCTCTTTATTAAAGATAAGACATCCTTATCAATTTTTAATATTGCCCTTCTAACATTTTCTGCTACGTTTTTAAAATTGTGGTTAATTCCTTCTGCTGCATCGTAACAACATAGTAACTGTGTAAAGTAAACGATGTAAAGAAATAGTAAAATAAAAGGTAACTATAAGTTAACTATTGGTTAAGAATGTCCCGGTTTTTGTAACTGTAGAGTTACTTTTAGATTACGTTTGGATAACTATCTGTGGGAATGTCACTGAGCCTAGTAATCTTCCGAGCACTCGAAAGTTACATTGCATTTGCTATACCTTTACTATATAGTTACTACTTAATTACGTTGCTGCTGCCGATGCCGTACGGGTGCTGACGATAAACCGGTGATGAAACTACATAAATTATTTTTATTATAAATTAATTATTACTACCGCAAATTTCCAGAAATCCAAAAAGTAAAACAAAATTAAAAATATTTTCAACTAATTCGTTTCAGATCATTCTATTATTTTTATTGTTTTTTGGGGGGTTGGAACGTCTCCATGTTCAGGGGGAATGAGGGTCGCCTGACATTTTTTTTATTTAATAGCTTTGTCTGCCTCTGCCACCGGAATTTGAACCCGAGTTGTTAAAGCCATCTGGTTTGTAAGTTGTCCTTTTGACCAACTGCGCTAACAAGCTGTAGACGCTATTGTGAATACGCATTGAATATATTTATTTTATATCGTCACTAAAACTTTGAAACAGGTTGTTGGAATTATTATGCACAATTTCTCACAGCCATTGTTAACAATTTCTTTTGTACATACTTTAAGGCAGTTTTTGCAACAACCACAAAATGTTTGTTTTTATATTCTTAACTGTTTCTTGTGAATAATGCTTTGCAATAATAATTGTTTTTATTTTACATTATTATTGGATTTCGTTGTCGCCCAGGGCTAGATTTGTGCTAGAAAACTTACCGTTGGTGGTAGCAGCAAAGAAATAGTCAAAAAATAGGAATGTTACCATAAAATGTTGTTTTATTAATTAATCCAAAGATGCCTTAAAATAATTAATGGAAAGTAATCCAACAGTATGGATGTATAATTATAGTTAACAAAACGTTATATTATTGTAAAAGGTAGTAAAATTTTGCTCTCTGGGATAAAATCTAATATAATAATATGGTTTATTGAAATTCTACACAACTTTTGGTCTCTTTACTGGGCGAACGGTCGACCACTGCCACCAAAACCCCGGGTACCTGCGGCGCGTCCTTTCTGAAGACCGATTTGACCTAAATACCTTAAGTTTTTATCTAAACAACTACAATTTTTATGTTTATTAAATTAATTAAAATATTAATTCGTAGTTAAAGTAAACAAGAAACGACAAGACTTTCATAGAATATAATAATAAATGTTTTAATTTGTTCTGTGCGAAGTTAAATATTGCAATAAAAACTTTAATTATTCTTAATTTCATTTATATACATATAATTTGATGGTATTCTGATTTAAGAAGGTTTTTGCATATTGGAAATTTCTATATTATAAATTATTATATTATGTATTAATAATTAATTTGTTGTTGGGAGTAACAGAAAATAATCGGCAAGCGGTAGAGTTACTACCAATAGTTGTTTTATTGTACCATGACGTATTCTGTCCTAAAAGTAAGCTTTAATATGTTAATATTACTGCAAAGGGACAATCAGATAGTGCACTTGTCGCAACGAACCTTTTCGGTTCCTCTAACAAGTCAACTTATAGTAAGTTGACGGTTATCTGACTACTAAAGAACATAAGAAAGATTAGTTACGGCTTCATACCAACTAAAACGTTACTACATAGTTACCTGGCCCAAAAATGCCTTAAGAATAGTTAAAGAGGTGTAATAGAACGGTATGAATGTAAAATAATAGTTAACAAATAGTAACATTGCTGTAAAAAGTAGTAAACGTTTGCTGTCTGGGAATATTTCAGATTTGCAGTCTTGGTTTTTTTGGAGCAGAAGATGCGCGCAACATACATATATTAACTTTATACTTAACTTTGCAATGTCATTTTCATCACAACCTTAGGAAATTTCCTAACTGTATTTAAATTCTTAGAAACGCCAAACATGAATGTTGTCTGCGATGACACATATCAATCGAGATCATTTTGATAAGATACAGGTAGAAACAAAATTCAGTAAAATCTGATTTCTTTCAGAGTCACAACTTTCGCCACTGAAGTGACAGAAAAGATCGAATCTGAAGTACCTGTAGAAAAAGCACTGTTCAAGATAACTAAGGTTGAAGTACTGATCTACTATATTTAGAGATTTTATCACTTACTTGTGACAACACTCAAAACCGTTTACGTTCATTTGATAATATAAAAAAGATTTGATTTTAAAGCTTGTCATCAGTACAGCAAAATGTTTTGCTTAGTATTCACCGTAGCATTAATTGCACTGACCTACGGCAAGCTCCTTATATTCTGATCAATACAAAAAAAGAAAATTCTTTTTTGCGTCAAAATTTAATTTTTAATTTCTTGCTTCGTTGCAGCCGGCGAAGTCGCACAATACAAAGACAAAATGGTCGGACGACAAAATGCAGAAATCGAAGACCATCCCTACCAACTTTCTTTTGAGGTCGACAACTGGCGTTTTTGTGGAGCTTTCCTTATTAGGCCTAATGTAGCTGTTACGGCAGCACACCGCATAGTAATAGCAAAGTAATCAAATACATGCACTTGTATTTAACCAAATAATATCGTTTGTTATCTTTCTATGCAGTGGAAATGCAAGTTACGCGCTGGTAGTAATCTACTTCATGAAGGTGGTCAAGTAGCTAAAGTATTCAAGATTTGTAGCCATCCAAAATTTGATATTAATACTATCGATTATGATGTTTCCGTCATCTTGTTAGATGAACCGTTAGTACTTGGTGCTGGAGTTCAAACTATTCCTCTGCAATCTGTTAACGAAGAAATTCCTACCGGAACCGTAGCTACTTTTACTGGATGGGGAAGAATTAGGAAAGATGGTTCATCGGAAAAAAAACTGCAAAAAGTTTAAGTACCAAAGATGGAATTTTCAGAATGTGTTGAACTTTACAGCCATCATAATGCAACTGTTACTAATAGGATGATCTGCTTCGGATATACCGAAGGCGGTAAAGATGCTTGTGAGGTAAACAAACTTGTCGTAAAATCTTTGAATAACATTTAAAATTGATGTTTCAAACAGTTCGATACCGGCGGACCTTTAGTTATTAATGGAATGCTCGTCGGTGTTGTGTCGTGGGGAATTGGATGTGCTGAACGTAATCAACCTGGTGTGTATACTAAAATATCGCATCCTGAAATTAATTCTCATATTAATGAGTGCTTAGCAAAATTCGAATAATTATTGAATTGTAGTAAATGTAATTGGGAAATAAAACTTGATAGAAAACCTAACGATTGGAATTTGTTTCTGGAGCGCGTCACTATATTAACTGAAGCCAAAATGTTTCTGAACAATAATTTGTTTGATAGTGCTATTGAATTGTTTACAGACAAAGTTCGCATTTGGTTTTGTTGTGTAAAAAATAATATTAGATTCTATAGATAGATAATTTTATTGCTAAATAACTGATTGAGAAAGATTCCAACATTTTTATGAGGATGAGCTGGGGCACCATCAATTTAAAGCCCTAAATCATTACGCAAAGGTAAAGGGATATCATGCATGTGCTCCGGTAGATCATTACGGAAAAAACTTGTTAGCTTTTAAAACTTTAAACATAGAGTCTTTACTAATTTCAGAATCTCTGGATAATTTTCTCTGACTAACGTGTGGATATTCTTTTTTGAATTACTGCGCCTCGTTTTCATTTGTAACCGTACAACTTCGAATTTTAGTTTTATTAAACTGTCCATCTTCTCTTAAATTCTTTTGGAAATTTCTGAATTAGAATACATAATTATTTATTGCTATTTGTAAAAAATTAATGCACAAGAATATAATTTAAAATGTCGAACAGTTGACTTTTGTCTGAAAAAAGTAAGCAAACAAAAAAAATTTAAACCTGTAGATTGATAACAGTAATTAACAGAGTTTTTGATTCTTAAACAAAACTAGGTAATCTTTATGTAACTTTTTATTCTGAATTCAAATCTGCTTTCAGATTTTTTTTCTGTCACGTGTAGTCTTTGAAATATATGTATTTGAAGTTCCAGTGGACAGTGTAATTATAATTACATTAGGTAATTACGTATTAGCAATAACAAGTTTTGGAAATAAGGTAATTACATTCCGCACATATTAGAAAGCTATTAACATGCCATCAACAGGTATGTCACTCTGATAAATATTTGTAAACATTATTTCAACCTTCCATAAGTAAGAACACTTATGTATGAACCTGTTCAGCGTTAGTACTGTTTTGTGGAGCGAGTAAAGTTTTATAAAGTTGCATTATCACTGCTTAACAAAAAAAATTTCTTGTATTTTGAGTGATAACTATAGAAACATTAATCATGTGCCGTAAATGTGCGAACGATCCGGACAGTTTTTGTTACGTTTGCGGAGAGTTTACTGCTCAACACCAAAAACGACGTTTTACTGCGCTAATAAGGAGATCTTATAGTCTGTACTTTGGATGTCTGGTTGGAGATCAAGTAAGCAATGGGCACCACATATTTGTTGTAGCTCTTGTGCAAATCGCCTTCGTCAGTGGATAAAAGGTTCCCGTGTATGTATGCTCTTCGCAGTACCTATGCTATGGAGGGAACAAAAGTATCATCTAACCGATTGTTACTTCTGCATAACATAGATAGCAGACTTCTCTGCAAAAAATAAGAAATTTGTTGTGTATCCTAATTTAAGATCGGCGATAAGATCCTTTGGTCATTGTACTGATCCTTCAGTTCCTGTGCCACCCGAAACATTTCAAGGATCAGATAAAAAAAACGTCGACATTGTTTCTAGCAATGATCCAGAGCTTATTCCTCCAGATCCCACCGAGCCACATTTGATCCCACTGGCACAACTAAACGATTTAGTCCGTGATTTGAACTTAACCAAAAGCAAAACCGAGTTGCTTGGCTCCCGATTGAAAAGTTGGAATTTATTGGAACACAGTACCAAAAGTAGTCATTTCCGTAACCACGAAAAGAGGTTTTCTGAGTTTTATTCTCTGGACGACAATCTTACCTACTGCAGTGATGTTGACGGTTTGATGGAAACCCTTGGACGTAAACACAAACCAGAAGAATGGCGAATGTTCATTGATGCATCTAAATTTAGTTTGAAAGTAGTTCTATTGCACAATGGCAATGCATTGCCTTCATTTTCGACTGCATATTCAGTTCACCTAAAGGAATCTTATGAAACTATAAAATGCCTTTTAACTAGCGTAGACTATAAACGGTACCAGTGGAAAATCTGTGGAGATTTGAAAGTTATAGCTTTGTTATTAGGAATGCAACCGAGATATACAAAATACAGTTGCTTTTTGTGCGAGTGGGACAGTCGTGCTAAATCGCAGTATTATATTGTGAAAGGTTAGCCAAGTAGGTTGATAGTTGTGGGAGAAAAAAATATTTTACATGAAGGCCTTGTGGATAGAAACAATATCTATTTGCCCCCTTTGCATATTAAGTTAGGACTGATAAAGAATTTTGTAAAAGGTATGGACCGTGGCGGAAGGGGTTTTTAGTACATAAAAAAAATTTCCGAAAATCAGCAAAGCTGAGATAAAGGAGGGCATATTTGTGGGTCTCCAAACTCGGCAATTGATGAACGGCAACGGTTTAGATGCGGTTCTACAAGGAAAGAAAAAAGTGGCGTGGAATTGTTTCAAATCTGTCGTAAAAGGCTTTCTGGGCAACAACAAAGCGGAAAATTTTAAAAACCTCTTTGACGAAATGTCGACACCTTACCGTAAAATGGAATGTAATATATCGCTAAAGATGCATTATTTACATTCCCATTTGAATGTTTTCCCAGACAATTTGGGAGCTGGAAGTGATGAGCATGGGAACGTTTCCATCATGCTTTCAACATTGGAAAACCGGTACAAGGGAAGATGGAATTCGAACATGTTGGGGATTACTGTTGGTTACTAATTAGAGAAGACCCTAATACATTATTACACAAAAGAAAACTGTCAAATAGAATATTTTAATGGGTTTTATGTACATTTTGTAATATAAAATGCATCTAATTACTTTAGCGTTTTATTTCAAAGCAGAATCATGTTTTTCTCGGAAACTGTACTTGCTAGGGAAAAACCAGAGCAGATTTGGATTCGCCATAAAAGAATTATTCAAGATCACTTATTTGTAACTAGGAACCAGAAAAAAAGTTTCAATTTGTTTATCAGTGTAATTAGTCAGGTCTTTTAGCCTTTTCTGTATCATAGTCATCTTCAGTGTACTTTTTGTTCTTATAAGTATCATAAAACTTGGCAGCGCTGATTTTCATTTAAACACTCCATACTTATTAAGTTATTAAAAGTAAAACTGAATTAACCTAATTTTAAATATACATGTTAGTAATAGCTCTAACTAACTGACAGTTGCAACAATTCCGATTGTTTTGCACGTCCGAAATTTTTTTTGCATTCACCCGTAGAACTTTTACTCAATTTGTCTTAATTACACAGTTATCGACCTTCAAAGCTGCATGAAGACACGTTAACTTTTTTGCAGCACATGGCTTGCATTTTGGGCTTCACATTCTAGCATTCCACCTAAAAAGTAGCGAGACACTCACTATTATATTACTTTACTTCTTTTTATTTAATATAAAATGCATTAAAACGAAATCTTAGCAAATCCATTTATTATCAAAATCACAAAATTGTTTTCTAAGACACTGTTCTGAAAAAGAAGTAAGCAAACAAAAAAAAATGTAAACGGGTGGAGTCTAGACTAATAGTTTATTGTTTTTTGCAGCAAATAAAGTAAACGCAATAAAAACTGAACGGCCACTACCCGTAGTCTACCGTCAAATGCACTGGAGCTATCTGCATATTATAAAATTATTCATAAGAAAACAGTTTTTTACGCTGTTTGGCCCTGTTTTACACGGAAAGGTTTCAGCTCTAATACGTTTTACAAACGACATGTTACAGGTATTTACATATCTAGTAGAAGAGCAGCGTTACAAAAACAAGCGGTAAAAGAACAAACATATTGTAAAAATAACTGAATCACCTATTAACTAGAATTTAATAAAAAGTTTATTTTTATAGATTAGCGTGTACCTTGCATTGTTTCTGCAGACGTTCAAAATGATAATTACAGAACTTTGCTTTAACAAAAATATCAAGTCTTAATTCTTAGTTTAGTCTTGATTGTTCAAGTGCTTTAAAAAATAAACAATTAAGAATTTCACTGTATACCCTAAAATGTGCCAGGTTTCAATCATCCTGTTTTGACTGATATTCAGTTGCCATTAACCCTATCACACCCGACGATTTTGGTAAGTCTTGTAATGGCGTTTTACTTAACTAATTCGGACTGTGTAACAACATTTATATTTATATAATTAACAATTTAGTCTTACCCTTTTTGACTGAAATATTTATATTTCTTTTTATATCTGTTGCCACGACTGCTAACAAGCAAACTTGTAAAATTAGAGAGTAATTACTGATTGAAGAAATAAGAACAAACATGGTAAGTGCAAAACTGAAATTAGTGACCCACCTGTAATGCTAGCTCTTGACAGTCGAAGACGGGTCGTGGACGAGAAAGGCCTAGAGCCGGCGGTAGACGGTAGTATTGATACGAGAATCTTTATGGGTTTCGAGATCGAGAGAGCACCAGCCGCAGTAGAATGTCGGTGACCTAATTTCAAAAGGAAGATTCTGCAGCTGATCTCCGTATCTAGGTCAGTAGGCGAGATGCTTACCCACAAAACCACGGGTTCCACAAAGGTTACACTAGCATTCCAGAAAAAAGGCAGTACAATAGAAGCTCGGAAAAGTTGGCCAGTAGCTTTATATCAGCACAGGGAAAAAGGTATACTTTTAGCAGTGTCTTTAAGCTCAACCTTTTTAGGGACATAAGAAGTCAATAAAGAAATGCTTATGTCAATAAATAATAAGTCTTTTACACTGCTTCTTTACGCATTCGAAAAAAGAAGAAAACATTTTATTTATTTCTTCTTAGTTCCTCCTGCACACTGGCTGTTGACCCTTAGGAACAGCACGTTATGCATGCACTACATCGGTTTCCCGTCATAAGTTTTCGTCTAGCCGGTAATAAAACCTTGATTAAAAGATTCGTTTGCGACCGTTTTTACAACAGTAATTCCTAGAAGGTAGAAATAGTAATAGTACAAAAGATAACAAACCGAATATTTTGTTATTTGAATCTTACGTTTATTGCTGAGACGTGCTGCATAAATAGAGAATTTGCTTGTAGAAGTCGATCGCAATAAAGTAATATAATAATAAAACCTACCGACATCAAATTGCCTACAAAGAAGTGTCGGTCTTCTAGAAATGTTTCAATTTTATTTTATCATAAAAGAATTTACTTAAATTATTTATTAAAATGATTAAATAAACCAGTTTAAGTATTTTAGTAGACTCAATCCAAATTTTCAAAAATCATTGTTTTAAACCTAATCCATAAGATTAGTTACAAAACTTTAATATTAATGTGTTGAAGTTATTGAGTTTTAGATTTATATTTGTATTACGTTACACTTTGTCTAAAGGCAGTCCCCAAATGATAGGAAGTATTAGATTTAATCGTTTGCTAAATAAATTGTAGGTATATGAAATTATAATTATTTTCTTTGGAAGTTTCGTTAATGTTTTTCGTTTATTATTTAACGGATTTCATTCAATTTTGTACTATGTACTGAGAGCAGGTGTGAAAAAGGATCTATAATTTTATTTTATACATGCACTAGAACTATTTCCCTTCTTCATTTCCTAGCCGGTAAAATAAAAACTACACGTCACTGTATATTGTTATATAATATGAAGTTATTATATGCCAACTGTTTGATATTTAAAATACTATTCGATTTTTGCAAACAGCAATATTTTAAATTTTAAAATGGAAGGTATCTATATTTTCAATTGTTTTCAATATAGCTACGTGTTTTATAGATTCTAGAGCTGCATTAAACTAAAATAATTCTTAAGAACTATTTCACTAGTATTTAGGAGAATGCTGCAACAAGAGTGATTTTGTAGCTAAGACAAAGTTCTTACTCTTCTGAAAAACCTGGCAAACGGAATATTCTAAATTTGTATTTTAGTCAGAGAAAGTAGGAGAATTTTGCTAATTTGATTGAAAATCAACGAATTTAAATACTACAAGTTCGGAAAAATGTTGATAGTAGTGTATTTTTAAATTGAGTGCTAATTCCTTGTTTTCGTTTAACGATGTGATGCATTTACAAACTCTTACCATTCCTAAAACCAATAAAATTATCAATATTTCAGCTAGGGGTGCTAGTATTTATTATCTAGGCGAAGTAATAGACCGTCATTTATGATGGAATGTGCTGATAGAAACTTTTACGTCTTTCATTATATAGGTTTAAATATTTAAGCAATTTTTTACATAATTGAAGACGTTATACAGAGCGATCAAAAGAAAATCGTATAGCGATCGGTTTTGAAATAAAGAACATACGTCGGCGCTTGCCATATTACAGCTATAAATATAATTTAATAAATGACATTATTAGCTATCAAATTTTGCAGTTACACTTTGAGAATATACTTTAAACACTCAACACCTTCAAATTGACCGTTGCGGAAATTTGCTTCTAATAAATAAATGTTTGATTCCTAACACCATTTTTTTAAATTACACAGAACTTAACTTTAAACCCAAAAGACAATTTTAAACAAACTTAATAAAATATGTCACAAAATCTTGACAGTTAACAATTTTAATGCATGCCCTAATTTTTTTATTCCAAAGACAACCGCGATACGCTTCCTTTTAGATGGATGGTCTAGTAGGATTTCGATTGCTTATACAATACCGAAATAGTGCTGCTCTGTTATTTAAAAAGTTTAATAATTAGCCAAGAAATTTTGTAAAAACAATGTTGCATAAAGACAGATTTAACTCTTCAGTATCCTATACAGTGAATCCCTCTTTATAGATGTGAGTCAGCTTTCTTTTTTAAAAAATGTTACATTTCAGTTTAAACATAAACATCAAATAAAATCTACAGATCATATATGCACCTACTCAGGGATAAGAAAATAAACTATCAAAAATTCTTCAAAATATCGGTCAGAAATTCTGTTTATTATGAAGCTCCAAAATTCTTTTATAAATTAACTGAGAAAATTCGAAATCTACATAACGTCCATAAGTCTAAAGCAAAAGTGAAAGATTC
>VTPC01090554.1:128775-144028 GCA_011009095.1 Ignelater luminosus | reverse complement strand
GTTTTGACGTTAAATGTGCTGTATGCAACGATGTCAGATTTCAATGACGAAATTGCAGTCAATTTTGACGTCAAATTTAACACCGTGCCAGACGGCCCTAAGTTTAGAAAACAGCTGTTTGGTTATTAAGCAAACATCTTTGCATTTAATCCTCCTAGCGACATCTAGTGATTAAAATTTGTATTATGTTGGAATGACGGTCATGCGTTACTTTACGAGTCGTCCGTGTGCATTATTAAACGCTTTTCTTTTCGACCGATTTCTTGCTGCAAAGTACACGTTCTTTAGGCCGCGTCAATTGAAATTTCAGGTAAATTAGCTTTTGTATCCGCTTTATTTTGTTTAATCCTTAATCATTTCTATAGGATTGCCTTTTTTACCGTATCGTCATTTATCGTTTTTTTTGCTGTTTATCCATTTATTACCATATTGACTGCAATTCCGCTGCTAATACAACTACAAGGGCGGGGTCGCCATCTTGATCTGTGATTTATAATTGGACTATAATTCAGTTATCTATCTATTATGAAAAATTGGTTTATGGAATATCCCTCTACATTGCTGGTGACCATCTGAACTCAGAATTTAGAATCAAGATAGTCCCTATCTGGTACACAGAATATATGACAAGACAAAGAAAGGTATTTATTTATTGAGAATTCACTTGAATTTATTGGTGCCTAAGCTAGAATTTTATCACTTATGTAGTGTAGCATCAAATTAAAATTTATTTGAACATCAATAAAATTCAGTTCTTTTATCTTATGGTAAGGTTATTGTTTGACCTTGACCTTCACTATAAAGTAAGTTTCTATTTGTATTAGTTATTGTTTTTAAATTTATTTTTCTTGACGTATCTTTGGCCTCGTGGATCAGAGAATCTATTTGAAATTCAACCAACAATGTTTAATTAATAATTTTGTATTTTTATAATAATTAGGTTCAGTTTCTTAATATTTTAATTTATCGTTATTCACTTTTCTTAATCTTATTAATATTGTTATGAAGGCCTTCAAGGGTTATTATTTTGCATTATTAAAATAATCATCACCATTGAAACAATATAATATGATTGTTTTGTTTTTTTTTAACTTAGGTGTGTAACACTTGTAGATTTATTCAATTATAATTAAATATCATTACTATATGTCTTATCTTTTGTTTTATTGAGAAAGTACTAAGCCTTTGGAAATACCTTTATCGTGCTTGTGCCTGGTGTTTGGTTTTTCCTCTTTGTACCAAACTACATTAAGGCAAGTTACTTGTGTTTCGACACCGTGAATTTCCTTCCGATATATAAAAAAGACGGGTGGCATCCCTAAAGATATCAGAGTAGGAGGTTTCCACGATTTTTTATAATTCGAAAAAGATATTGGGGCCTCACATGAAGCAAATATAAAATTCTTAAGCTTTTAAAACTGCTACATGGTTTTTGATTATAATTGGATTTTTATAATTAGGGTGAAGGTTAGGGTTTGTTGTAACTTAACTTTGTTGAGTAATTTTTTTTTGAACTTATACAATTTGATTTGATTAAAGTTTAGCTTCATGACATATATATTTGATCTGTTACGTATTATCACTATTTGTTATTAAATTAGAATTACATAGTATCTTAGGACTTTTGCATAAAAGACAACGGCCCCCAAATCTTGTTCATATAATTTGTGTTTTTTTTTCATATACATAATTTTCTTGAGTAAATAAATGTCGTGGTTTGTGGTTGCTTTATTGTGTGTATAACCAACCCCGATCTACACTCAAGGCCACCAGCTGAGCTTAGTCAGGTCGAGGACTAGTGATCCTCGTTTTTCTTTTAATTTTACAAGTGTAACGCAAGGCCACGTTACAACATCTCTTCACTTATGAAATGTGAGATTGGTAATGAATGTGTTTTGAAATGAAAATAAAATAAATTCTTTATTATTTGAATTAAGAATTGTTGATTTAATTAATGTTTTGTAGAAAAATTGAAATGATGAGACCTTTCTTTAGAAAGAAAAACCTGTTTGATTTTGAAAATTTAAAAAGAATTTAACAAACTACTTAAGTTGTACTTATTAGAAAATCCGTTTTATAGCATAGATGACTATCTACAAGATGCATAATCGACAAAGTAAAAAAAGCACGTGTTTGTTAAAGTAATTTAATGCAAACAAAACGCCAAAGATACAACTTTATACTTCTTAGTTATTTCTCAAGGAAATTAACATTAATTTACAAATTAAGAATCGTAACTATGACAATATTTAAACAATAATATGAACGGTATCATTACCTTAATCAGCTAACCTACCTTCTTACATCTAGACATTTGTTCTTTTATATTCTAATTCAAAATACACAAATATTACAAAAACAAGTTATGCGGCTGTATCTAGTAATTCTATATGCGATTCCCTTCGATTACTGGCAGTGCAGTTATGTTGGTGATAAAAATATTTACCTAAGCTAACTAATCTTTCTACACATATTATAACACAAATCACAATCAAAAGTATCTCAAATAGACTTACTTTGTTATAATAACCGACCTGGAGCTGCATTTGATTTTCAACGTTGTTAGACTGATTAAAGCGCCGATCAGATTTGAAATTTATCTTTTTTACGTACTCGATTAAATCCATAAGTAACACACTAATGTTTTGTTGTCTCATTAATGAATCCACTTTGTTGTTGGTATCAGTAAGTAGATTTTCTAGTTTCGATGCATTCATTTCAGCTGGAAACGACAGAACTTCTGTATTTACGCAAGTTACGCCATTAATTTGACCAACTTTGTATAAATCAGTTTGACTCGCATAACGAATTTTAGGCGATAACGTCTGCAGAATAACTTTTAGTTCGGAACACTGGAAGTTATTGTCGGTTATATTGATAAAACTTAAAGTAGGCAAAATTTTAATTAGCAAATCCGAATCTAATTTAGATAATAAATTTGAACTTATTGAAATTTCTTTTAAATTCTTTTGGACCGACAGAATTAGCGGATTAAATCTGGAGAGTCTATTATGCGAAAGACTTAGGTATTCTAGAGCTTCAAGATTCGAAAAGATCTTTTCAGATAGAGATGATAATTTATTGTAACTGAGGTGTAATTTACATAAATTTCTTAGATTATAAAAGGTTTCTTGATTCAATGACGTTATTTGGTTATGATCCATATTTAGAATTTCTAATTTTGCTGAAAAAGTTACGATTTCTACTTCAGCTATCTGATTGAAACTGAGGTCCAATTCTGTTAACTCTGTAAGACCTTCGAAACAATCCGATGAAAATCTTTGTAAGTAGTTATGAGCCAGATTTAAATGTTTCAAATCTTGTAATTGTGAGAATGCTGACTTTTCAATTGTTTTTATGTTGTTATACTTAAAGATAAGCTTACTGGTTTCTTCTGCTCCTTCGAAGGTGTTTGCATACAAAATTGACAAATTATTGAAAGAAAAGTCTAAAAGTTTATGGATATAATAAATCCTCGGCGACGTTCGGAGTAATTTAAAATCTATAAAAGCGCCTGGTTTCAAAGTCTTAATTGACATGTAGGAAAAATCGTGAATACCCTTGTAAGCTACATCATTAATACTAATTCTTTCTAAAGCAGAAAAAGCTCTGGATTCTATTGTATCAATGGTACAATTTATTATCCAGAGAGCTTTCAGGTTGGGTAATCCTTTGAATGCATTAGAGTTTATAATCGTTATGTGAGAATGTTCTAAGTGCAAAGCCTGAAGTCTAGACATTCCATTAAAAGCGTTGCCTGTTATTTCTAACGAGTTGGAATTTTCAATTTTGAAAGAAGTCATGCTGCTTAAACCGCTAAAGGCATATTCGTCTATGACGTTTATACCGTCGTTCAAGTATAAAGAAGATATTTTTGTAAGTCCAGCAAAAGTATGACTCGAAATGTATTTAATTCTATTTTGTCTTAAATCTAACAAAAATAACTGATCGAGACCATTGAACGCGCCAACTTTTATACTTTCAATGTTCAGATTACTTAGATTTAATGTTTTCAAATTCAAACCATTGAAGGCATCTTTTGTTAATGTAGGGATAGCATTTCCACTTACGTCAAACGTTTCTACTTTATGCATTCCATCAAAGGCATATTCCTTTATTACTGATAAGCTGTTGTTGATTAAAAGTAGCTCATTTAGATTTGACAGTCCTTTAAAGACCCTACTGTCTAATGTATCAATTTTGTTATTGCTCAATTCCAGAATGTTTACATTATCTAACCCAAGGAATGCTCCAGATTCTAACTTGCCGATGCCCAATTCGGATAAATTTAGAATTTTCAAGCTGCTCAGTCCGTTAAAACTATTAACTAATATCGATTCGACGGGATTTTTCAATAAGTTTAAAAATGTTACTTGATGCATTCCCCAAAAGCAATTACCTTCTAATGATGATATCTGATTTCCCTCTAAGGTCAAATTTTTTAATTCGAACAAACCATAAAATGTATTTTCCTTAATTGTTCTAATTTTATTGTAACTTAAATCCATTTCTAACACATTGTTTAGTCCTTCAAAAGCACTAGCTTCTATAGAATTAATACCTAATTGGAATAAATTGAGTCGAGATAACTTATTTAGTCCTATAAACGTGTGTTTCACTAACTTCTCAATATTATTACCTCTTAACACTAAATCTTGAAGATTGTTCAGTTCATAAAAGGCATTTGCTGTGATCTGCTTAATTCCGTTGTTGTCTAAATTCAAGGTTCTCAAATTAGGCATTCCCGCAAAAACGTCAGTATCTAGTATTTCAATCTCGTTCATATTCAAGTCTAAAGTTTGAAGACCGGAAAGTTTATTGAATGCCCCCATTGATATAGCACCGATAGAAGAATTCGTCAAATGAAGCTCCATTAGATTTTCTAAACCAGCAAAGGTGTTTGCGCTCAAATAATAATTGAAATCGCCGCTCAAATATAAATATCGAAGATTTTTCAATGGTGAAAATATGTTTGGTGTCAAATTTATATTGTTGTTCAGTAGCGTTAACCATTTCAATTTTGGCATTCCTTCAAATACCTTCGGGTTAATTTCCCAAATCATATTGTTATTCAAATCCAGATATTCTAACAAATTCATTGCAGCAAATGCTTTCGATTCTATTTTTATTATAGACTGACCAGTTAAGCTTAATCTCTTCAAATGATCCAAACCATTAAACGTGTGCGGTTTTATAACACTCAAGTGATTATTATCTAATGAAAGTTTCATTAGTCTTTTTAAATCGGTAAATGAATTTGTTTCTATGCTTGTTATATTATTGTTATCTAAAGAGAGATGATTTAGCATATTTAAGCCGGTAAAAAAAGTGGCATCTATACTTTCAATCTTGTTATTTTCTAAATGTAGACTGGAAAGTTTAGTTAACTTATTAAAAAGGCCACTTTGAAATGTGATCAGATGGTTTTCATTTAACATTAGGGTATCCAATTCGGATAAATTATCAAAAGCTCCAGAAGTAATCTCCTTTATTTGATTGTATGCCAAATTTAGCGTCTTGAGATTTTTGTTGCACTTAAAGTAATATTCTATTTTAGTTAAATTATTGCTTTCTATATTTAATTCTTCTAAGTTTTCGAAATTGTACAGTAACATGTCTAAAGTAACCAATGCATTGTAACTTAGATCCAATAACTTTAACGTTTGGATTTTGGGCAAATCTGATGAATTAATGGCTTTAATTCTGTTATTGCTCAAATCGAGCATTTCCAAGCTTTCTAGTCCACTTACAATGCTAATCGTTTGTAACTTATTGCGATCCAAGAATAACCTCTGTATGGCTTTGAATTTTTCAAAGGCACCTTCTTCGATGGTTACTAGGTTTACGTTACTCAAACGTATTTGTTTGTATTTACGCGAATCTTGTACAGCTAATGTTGTATTCTTCAGTACATTCACATTTGAATGAGTAACGTCTAGGTTTACGCAAACATTATTACTTTCGTAACCATGGTACATATCCGCTAATTTGGATTCCAAATTGTTTCCGTCTACTTCTATACATTTTAATGTGCTACACGAACTTTTTCTCCAATAACATCTTGGCTCCATATGTATCACACGTAAATGGAATAACAATAGAATGTATAAGAGCTGAGCATTTTTATCTACTTTATTCATTTTGATACTCTGGAAATTAAAGTTTTCCTTAAATAGGATTATAACAGAAAGAAATCTTACCTTTGCACATTACTTTATTCATCAAAATAAGATTTACTTTATACTACTAACGTCTTAGATATGTAGAAACTAATTAACCTTATCACCTTGAAAATAGTCTTTACTTATCATACTCGAATATAAAAAAGTTCCAATGCAATTAAGTTTGATATGTGATAACAGTACGTACTTGTCATACAATAATCTAATGCATACCAAGATATGCAATGTTTAAAAAGTCGCTTTTTTTTAATTGATAACTTTTTAATCTCCCTCATCATTAATGTTGCAATATAATTAATTTTATTATTTTAGTAAAAATAATATTATAATAAATTTTTCATGTGAGCACCATTAACTTCTTGACATTATCTAATTATGCGTAATATGCTTGCTTCCATATTTTGCAACATATTATTATTTGTAATCACCACAACGGCGTTATGCATTTGTTAGATTTACTCTTGTACCAGAATCTTCAACGTACCCCATAAAAGGAAGTCCAACGGGTTAAAGTCTGAACTTCTCGGAGGCCACGCTACTGGACCACCGACCCATTCTTGTGGATACGTTTTGTTTATCCATTGTCTCATTTGAACACCCCAATGCGCCGAAGCTCTGTCCATTTGGAACCGCATGTCTTTTTATAACGAATTATCGTCCAATAAATCTAACAGATTATTTTCAAAGAAGTCTACAAAATTGGCTGCATTTAATTCTTCTTTATTGGGTTTGATCAATCATACATAGTGTACTAATTATTCGACAGCAAGGCGCTACCTTCCCAAATCTTCTTCTCTAAACCTCTGTATCCTGAACCATGTCTTTGTTTAGGTCTCTTCTTTCCATAGATTGTCTAACCTCTCGCTCCATGATCGTTTCGGCATTCCACGTTTTTTCTTGCCGGGGCGTACCCACTGGAAAATCCTCTTGGGCCATCTGTTTTCTTGCATCTTGAAAAGATGTCCAAACCATTTCAGATTTTTGTTTTCGATTCGATCCAACATTGTTTCGTTTGCTTTCATTCGATTCCGTATGTCTTCATATCTTATATGTTGCAGTCTTGATATTCTCGCACTACCCCTCAAGTAATTTATTTCAATAGTATTCAATTGGAGTTTTATGTCTGCATTTATTGTCCATATTTCAGATCCATACGCGACAAACGACTCCACAATTGTTTCACCTATACGTTTCTTTGTTTGGTTTGTGATGGTTTTATCTCCAAACTAGGGTTGAAGCATCCTATAATTCTTCTGTGTTTTTGTATGCAGTGTCTAATTCCCCATTCTCCAAGGCCATTCTTGTCAATAAAAGCACCAAGATATTTAAATTCGATCACCTGCTTGACCGCCACGTTGTCGATTAACATTTCAAAAGTTGTGTCGCTATTAATGACAGATATTCTGTTTTCTTTAAGCTAACTTGCAAACCCCATTTCTTGTATTTATCGTATAGTCTTCTGATCATAAATTCTAAGTTAAGGACTCTTGAGTCATGACCACCTGTTCATCTGCAAAGTTTAACGTGTATAGTCTGTCTTCTCCTATGGGTATTCCCATACCTTCACAGTTTCTTTTCCATTTGCTCAATGCAACTTGGATATACAAGTTAAACAGTAATGTAGACAGACTACAATCCTTTCTTAATCCCTTGGTGGTATGGATAGGTTTAGAGAGTCCTTCCCATTTTGATGATAGATGTATTGTTCTCATATAGTTCTTGGATTGTTGCCAACGTCTGTTTATCCAGTGCAGTATGTTAAGTGCCTCCCAAGTTTCTGACGCTATATAGAATCGTACGCCTTTTCTAAATCAATGAAGACTAAATAAACTTCTTCTCCAATTGATATTCGTTTTTCCGCTAGTTGCTGAATTATAAATAACTTGTCTGAACATAACCGACCCTTCTCTTCGCCCATTTTTTCCGCCACTTTATTGCTGAGTTTGCCCTGTAAAATCTTGCTGCACAGGCGACCAACGCTACAGATCATATTAAGACCTCTATAGCACCCAGGATCCAAGCAAGACTCGAAGCGATCAAGTTAGAAACGACACCATCCGCAGCTCTGTGAGAATGGAACTCTTGGAGAAGGTGGAGCAAGACCAGCTAAGATGGTTCGGGAACCTGACTTGAATGACAGACACCAGGATGGCCAAACTCTCTCATGAGGCAGACCAGACCCGGCTTGGAAAAGACCGAGGGAGACACCAAGAAAAACTTGGTCTTGCCAAATACAGGAAATTTTGAGAGGGAAGTACACCACTGCCAAAGCCACTCGTTTGGACATAGACAGGGCAAGTTGGAAAAAATTCTGGAGAACTTCGACACCTACCGATACAGGGGGAAGCGATTAAGTAAGTTTTTCCCTAACTTTTAATTTTGGTTGGATTACTTTTTTGTATTAATTTGTGTAGCCATCAATGGATGCTACTTACATTTTAATAAATCCAAGTTTCGTTGAGGTACACAAATGTCACCTTACCGGAATTTTTAAACTGTAATAATTTTCTCAAAAAAGTAATTTTGGCTGCAACATGTTTTTGTTCACGTAAAACTTTGCGTCCACATTTTACATGGAATTTTCGACAGAATCCAAATAATACATTCTCTGACCTAAGATTCACATTATCAGAAAATGTCAAATCTGTTCAATAAATTAATAGTTAACAGTACCTCGAGAATTGACGTTTCCCGTCTTACTATTTCTTCTATTGGGAGCTTCGGGCAGTTGTCGATTGTACTTTATATATTTTTGTCATAAATGGAGTAATTTTGGGCATTTTTAGATTCCCTTTTGAATACACCTCTAATAATAGAAACAATATCAAAGTTTTATGAGAAAAATCTATTTGCAAAAAGATATTCTAATTGTTCAAATGTTCCTATTTCACATAGGCAATTGATTTGGCAACGAGGTTCTATTCTGCACAGCGACAGTGATTAGTTTTGAAGTTATCCAAGTTGTACAACGAAATAACTATTAAAATACCTATTGCGTACTACCTAACAAAAAAACATTCATTGCCAACCCTAATACAAAGAAAATTGTCAACGTACAATATGAATAATTTTGATCGGTGCCTACTAGACTACCAGGCTTATTGACTGGAAGCATTAATTAAATAATTGCGCACTGTCTAACGCACTCCAAAACTTTAGTTTTCTTGCAACCAGAAGCGAAATGCTGAAAATTGAAAGTGTCGTTTAGATATGAGGCCTCCTCTTACAACTATCATACAATCGCATTTTTTAATACTGAGACCTGATGTCAATTTGGTACAAGACTAACCAAATCACAAATACCCAAACGTGCTTAAAGGAGATCATCAAACGAATAAATTAAAAATTCTTTAAAACCTTCGTAAGGATGAACTTGGATAATCTTGCACCAAGCAAATCCAGACAGAAATGTGTCATTGTAATAGTCTTTAAACAGTCAATCTAAATAAGACCTTTACTAACGGAAATTACTAAATGGAAATTATAACAGCGACAGATAATGCAAATAAGGAAAGGAGAAGAAAAATAATTTAAAAAAAAATAAGAAGTTACAAGTTAAAAGAGGAAGATGTCAAAGCAACATACCGACAAAAAATAAAAAACCTATTCGAATCAACTAACTACACAGACACACATACAGAAGACAAGTGAACACTCTTTAAAAAGGCAGCGAAAGAAAGTTGCGAAATAACAAAGAAAACAAATACGCACACCAAGAGAAGCTAATGGTGGACACCAGACATTCAGTTCAAAGTCATATTAAAGAAAAACAGGTGGAAACAATAGATTATAAGAACAAAAACAGAGGAAAACTATCAACGATATAAGGAGTCCAGAACAGTGGTAAAACAGATGATCAAAAGGTCCAAGCAAACCTCATGGAAGGAATTCGGCCACAAGATGAATGCCAACTATACAGAAAACCAAAAACCATTCTTTGGGGCACTAAAGCTGCTAAAACGAAAAAAAAGTCTAGAGCGAAGAGGGATAGGGAAAGGCATGATCAAAATCACAAAAAACGCTTTACAAAAATAACAAAAACAAGGTAAAAACGCAAAATGAAGAATCCAAATAATTCACAACAAATACCGGTCTGAAACAAGGGTGCGGCCTAAGCCCACTGTTGTTCTCTATAATACTAGACGATGCCATAAAAAAAGCAAGAGAAGATGTAGAAGTATGAATGTAGGGAACTGGAGAATGGAACCAGGGAATCTCCAGAAACTTATATTTTCAGACGATATAGTACTGATAGCCGAGACAGAAGAAACACTACAAAGAAACTTAACAATATATCAGGAAGAACTAAAGGAGGTAAATATGGAGATAAATATAGGGAAGACGAACACAATGATAATAGCAGACAGAGGAAGAAAACACAATATTAATGTCAGGGGAAAATATTGAAACAAGTGAAGAGATTTAACCATAAACGAAAAGATAAATGAAAGAACAATTAAGGAGGGAAAATTGTATAACGTACTAAGATCTACATTTTTTGGAAAGAAGGAAATATCAAAAGAAATAAAAACGGAGGTTTATAGAAAAGTTGAGGCCAACCATCATATACGGCAGCGAATCGTGGTCGATAGCAGATAGGAACAAAAGCAAAATCGGAGTATGGAGATGAGATTTCTGAGAAGAATCGAGAATAAAACGAGAAGAGACAGAATAAGAAATACAACAATTAGAAGCCAACTAGACATAACTCCAGTAGGTACAATCATCGCAGAAAAACAACCGAGCTGGCTAGGCCACATACACAGAATGGGAGACGGGAGGATGACAACGAGAATATTTGAGGCAAGAGTCCAGGGAAAAAGCAAAACAGGGCGCCCAAAGAAAACATAGGAGGAACAAGTACGTAACGCAGCAGCAGAGAATAAGTTTGAACGAAGTTAAAAGAACAGCTCAAGGTAGAAGGTTGTGGAAAAAAAATAAAAGAGGTACCAACAAGAGAAGACACACCACACGGACTTCACCGAGGCCCAAACATACGACAATAACATATGAATTGGGTTTGCAAATCACAAACCAAAATTTGAGACACTTCGTAAAAAATTATCTGGATAAACAGGAAAAGTTTCATGACAATAAACCTGGCATTGAGTGGATAAATAGTTTTTTTCGCAGGCATCTGGATTTATTATGTTTAAGAAAAGTATAAATAAAGAAGTCTTTACAAAATATCTTGACAATGTAAAATAAAGTCCTAAAGGAATAGTACTAGAAAATATATAAATTTGATGAGACAAAACGCGGAGTAAAAGATCCAGAGCGGATAATGCCATACTAAAACCAAATATGTCATTTATGTTTTGCGGTAACGCTAATGGGAACCTTCTTGAAGTATACGTTGTATATAAGTTGAAAAATATGTGGTACACCCACGGTTGGTTTAACTTTGTATGTATGTAACTTTTTACTCACTGGTTTAAATGCACATTTTTGGCTGAGGTGAAGAACTAATCGGGAAAGAAGGTTTTGGTTAAAGATAGTCTCGCCAGTCACTTTTCAGAAGATGTTATTCGCTTGGCGTGAAGTAATGACATAAGTTTGGTTTGCTTTCCCCCCAACTCTACGCATTTAGCTCAGTCGTTGGACGTGGCATATTTCGGTTGTCTGAGCAAGAATGGCGTTTGATTTTAACGGGCTTTAAAGTGTCTTCTAAAAAAGTTGGATTTCAGAAAGATGTTTTCCAAAGCTTCTTAAAAACTTCTTGAGGAGGCAAGGAAAATTTAGGAATTTGACCCCCAAGAAAAAGAAAATTTTTAAGAAGCTTTAAAAAAAAATACCTCCAGTGTCCACTTCTTTTATAAGTTCAATTATATCTGTAGTTATTCAAGGTTTCTTGATATGTCTTTTGTTTTTACCTATAACTTCTTTAGTACCATTCACCATTCTCCGTTCCAGTTGCCTTCATTTTTCTTCTATGTTTTGGTTTGATATATTTATACAATCTAATTCTTGTTTTACCCTTTCTTGGAGTTTTTTAACCGTTTTTGTGTCTTGTAGTTTATCCATGTCCCATGATACAGCTTCTTTCTTTTCCAACTTTTTGAAGTTCAGCCTACATTTCATCACTACTACGTTGTGATCACTATCAATGTCTAGACCTGCCCCTAGTAGCACAAAAGTCGAAACCGTCCAGGAACCTTACAGAAATTATGCAGTTACTCGTGCTAAAACCAGCACATAGAAATCTGTCCAGGTCCTATGCGGTAACTTAGTTAGCTAGACGCATATACGGTATCGTTATTAATCCTCAAAACAACTCAGTATTAGCGCTGTTTTGGCCGTATAGGAAATGCGTCGATTCCCAATACAGAACCTAATGTTAGGATGACTGTAGCGTTACTGTACGGTTAATAACTCTTAAAACAACATTAGTATGCATATTAACTTGACGATTTAGGAACTGTATAGCTTGTCAATATGAAAATTAATCTTAAGATACTTTGTTTGTTGAGCTCTTAGTACTGTTTCTGTTTTATGAAACAATTAACACATTTGAAGTTGCAATAATAACTAAGTATTATAATATGTACAATGCGCAAAAAAGGCACCAACTCAAAAATTTAAATTCTATCAAAAGCAAATTACTAACGAAGGAGGACTTTCAAAAAAGTTGCATAAAAAATATTTATTAATATAAATCAAAAACGCCAATAAAGATTGAAGCATCTTTATTCCTAGTTACGTAAGTTATGAAACAAAGTAAAATGAAATATTATAAAGTGTTTGTTCATATCAATTTAATCCCTGTTATTATTATAAATCTAATTTCCCAAGAAACAAAAGTTCTTGCCTTACTTTACGCGATAATAAAGTTATCGCATTTTTCATTTAAAGCCTCGACTGATTTTTTATACAAAAACTAATTAAACAATGTATTACTACTATTCGAAGCTCATGGTGGTAAGAGAAATACAGATAAAACTAGTTCATTTGAATCTAAATATCGATTTTATTAATTATACCAGAACTAGTTTGAAATCTCTAAAAGAATTTATGTATTTATCGGATAAATGACAAATAAGAAATACATCAATTTTTAACGTAATTCCATTATTGTATTGTATTGGAAATGGCAAATTATTAATTACAGGTTACTGACGGCAACACGATGTATCTTTTTAAATAAAGGCAAATGTGATTATGTTTATGATTTGCCAAATCCTTTTGCATTATTGAGCAGGTAGTTATTGCCAGCCGGTCCTTTTAACCTTCTTTCCTGTCATAAAACTTACTCACCTACGGCAAATTGCTGCAAACATTCGAAAAATTGTGAGGTTTCGTACACTAGCGAGAATTCTATAATATTTGTAGCTGATCAAACTTTAAAAAATTTAAAATGAGTGATACAATCTATCTCGTCTAATAAAAAAAAGGGGAAAAATATGTTGCCATTTGACAGTAGGGCTAATACTGCAATAAAAATCTAGTCAACTACGTTTTTCTATAACTTTTAAAATGATCAGTTAATGATTTCAGTATGAATTTAAATCCGAATAATTATTATTATTGTCTGAGGGGGCAAAAACACAGTGATGTGTCACATTTAGACCCCTTTAGCTATGCGCCTGTTATATACGGGTATTTGTTGTTCATTTTCGTAATTTAAAAAAAAAATTACACTTCTATTGATCTTGTGCTGGAGAAAAACCGTTAGAGACAGGTAAATGAGCGATCTTGGATAATGACACTATGAGGGGTAAAATGTTTTCAGACAGATTTAAGCCTTCATAGAGGTAAGTTGTCTTTTGGAATATTATGAATATTATTTTTATTTTTAATGCTAAAAATACGTAGCAGTTACTTTGTAATTGTTCATTTAACATTGCAAATATTGTATATTAGTAACACTACTCGTCACTAAGTTCTTAAAAGCTTTTAATAATTTTATTTCAGATATGGTTCATGAGAAATTTATTTAAGGCGACCACAGACCGAGAGATGCTTAAACCAGTGGTGAGTGCGGTGATATTGGTATCTTGACAAACTGTTAGAAAAATCGTTTGAGTTTCAAGTTTAAAATCTGGTGCGTGTTGTATTTAAACAAAATACGTAAAGCTTAATTATTAGTAAGTGGTATGGTTTGTTAATCTTTAAATATTTTATGCTATACATGTGTTATGTATATTCTATAATAAAATATTTAATTTATGTTGTCTTAATTTATCTTTTCTTTTCTACTAGATGTAAATTAAACCAAAAATAAAAGCTTAATAAAATATAGGTAAGTTTATAGAACAAAATATTAATTAAATCTGTCAATTAACTCACTAATTATTGCAATACTAAAGTTATTTAACTGCATTAAATCGATTCCGCCTAGCCATACAGTTCCTATATAGGAATGCCAATGTAAATCCGAACTTGCAACAACCCCATCTGTTGACAAACTTAACTTTTGATTTCTTATGTCTTCAAACGATGGCGCTGTAGCTGACTCGGATTGATGCGGTTGTACGGCACAGAAACTGTATGTGCTATGCTATGCTATGCCATACAGATACTAAACGGTTCCTACACCAGATCTGACCACGATGCCTACACAGTTTAGACCCAGAATTAGCGTTTCATTCCCTAGTCGTAACGGACTCGGCAACCTATACAGTTCCTACCTTATTGTGCTACTAGGGGCGTAGCTTCTTCAATCCTTAGCCTGGTTTCTAAATCTCTGTTTAATCATAATATAGTCAATTTGGTATCTATTGATGTCGCCTCGCATTTCCAATTATATGATACTTAAATAAATGTATTGTTTTGCATTCGTGTGGTAATTGGACTCGGAAGAGTTTATGTAATTACATTTTCGTATTCATTTATTTCATGTACAAGTATACAATATAAAAATCTTAAATTATGTTACATATTTATTTAACCTGAAGGTTGAGCAAGCACTGTAAACACTATATTGTCACTTATTCGTATACAGAGCCGCATTAAGTATAGGTACTAAAAGATACTGAAATACTACGACGTCCTGTTTACAAATTCTATAAGGGATTCCCTTCCATTGTTACTAGTAGTGCTGTTACACCTTTGATGAAAATGTCTACCTATCT
>VTPC01090554.1:97205-123831 GCA_011009095.1 Ignelater luminosus | reverse complement strand
TTAAACTTCCCAAAAGGATCTTCTTCGATAGATTCCAAATTGATGTTGCTTAAACGTATTTGTTTGTATTCGTGAGGATGTGCAACAGCTAACGTCGTATTTTTCAGGATATTTACTTCTGAATGACTAACGTCTAGATTTATACACCCATCACCATCTTCTTTATATTCTTGAGGGGATTGAATAGCGGCTAACTCGGATTCCAAATTGCTTGCATCCATTTCTGTACATTTTAATGTATTGCAAGTACCCATTCTCCAATAACATCTTGTTTCCATGTACACAAACGGTAATTCCCATAATAGTAGAATAAATAAAACTTGGTGTGTTTTTTTTGTTATATTTATTGCCATCATCTAAAAATTAAAATCAAAATTATTAAAGAAAATGCAGAGGTCGAATAAATTTGTTAAGATATTTCAAATGAAATCCACTCACTCCCGCTTGCATAAAGCATTGTCAACTTGACGAATTAAGAACGCCATTAACTAATCAGAAGTAGTAACTTTAAAGTTAATATCGTATTAGTAATAATGACTTTAAAAATGTTTCCTGCAACCGGGGGTCAGGTCATTAAATATTTTTCTATTCGTCTGCTGTGAATTTCTCTTTTTAATTTGTAAATCTAACTTATGTGGTTTTAGGATAAAAGATGGTTGTAGAGTATTGCAGCATAAAGATCAGCATAGGGTAAGGTAAACGCACCAATGCACGACCACCTAAACAATATTTGAAATTCAAACTTATTTAAATTTAAAACTAAATATTATTTATTAATTGAGTGTGGAACTTAAAAATGGAGTTTTGAATTTGATTTTGTAATAGTATCGATCGAAAACCTACTGTTTCTGAAATATCGCAGGCTGTTGTTAATACTACTAAAAATATATGACTCAGAGCTTCAATTCCGACGATTTCTGATACACGAATCGTAAAAATGATTAGAAACTATAATGCCAAACGTGAAAAAGTACTAAGGGTAGAAAAAATGTTCTCACATTCGATATAAAATTGCAAAGTTTTAGGCAATCGGCAAAGAAACTGTTTGATGTAAGCTTTTGTAAGTACAAAGACTTTTCCTTGTGTAAATGCACCAAGGTTTTTCCTGAACCAGAACAAGAACGTAACTTTGCCAAAGATTAAAGGCATGTAAGAATGAAGGCAATAGTAACAGCAGATATAAAAACTTTAAAAAAAATGATGCGCACCGGCGAAAGACGGGAAAAAGAATTATCATGGAAAAAAGACGGTATTTCAAAACAAAAAAGTGACACTTGTATGGCTGTTTCGCCACATAAAGACGACAACCTGGAAGATATCGGTACAATCCTGAATTTGACAATTAACTATCTACTTCAACTAGCAGCAAAACTAAACAAAAAACTAGCTCATAGATTTCAACTATCTCCACTTGCCCTGGCTGTTGAAAAAAACAGAAGTATCAGACAAATCAGCAACTAATATTCAAGATTCTCCCTTAGAAGACATTGTCTTATTTCTGATAATAATAAAGAAAAGGTAATTGACCGAATAAGTTTGAGAAGACAAAGAGAAAAGCATTTGAAGCAGCAAGAAAAACGACATGACTTGTATTTTGACGGCAGAAAAGATAGCACCATGGTAACTGAAGCAACGGCAGAAGAAGTATATCGAAAAATCATTAAAGAAGAACATGTGGTCTTATTAGTGCAAAAGCCAGGATCAAAATATACCGGTCATATTTCATTAACATCTTTCTCTGCTAAAATTAGCAAATAGAATTTTGGCGTATTTCAAAATAATAATAGTGACATTCTTAATATGAAACTGATTGAGTGGAATGGACCGCCGTGAATACGAGACGTAGATCCTGAGTTATCTAAATATTGGAAACTAGACTAAAAATACCCTTACAATGGATAATTTGCTTACTACATGCAAATCAGCTTCCCTTCAGGCATTTGTTTCAACAACTTGACGGACAAACTACGGGTCCTTTCTGGGTCAATAGGAAAACAACTTAAAAAATTTTAAGATATGAAAATTCTAAATTATAAAAAAATTGAATCGCAGCTGCCACAAGTTAATTTTGAGGGTTTAAGTACTGACTTAGCGAAAGAAACCCAAAAGAAAATCCCCACTCTCGTTGGTTAACAACAACAAACAGAATTTTTCGTTTATGTATGTCCTGTAAAACTTCTCCTCGAAATTTACAGATTCTTGCCGAATATGTTATTAAGATTTATAGCCACATGTAGTTCAACATCAAAGTAAAACCTTTTTGCAAGGATGAATCTAGTCGATTCAGTTATTCAAATGAATACCTTTTTTGGCAATCATGAAAATATGTCTTTGGCAATGATGGCTGATTCTCAGCGACATATTAGAGAACTTGGACTTAGACATCCAAGCCTAATAAGAGTGTTAGGGGTTTTGAAGTTCCTTCCCTTAACTTTAAAGCTTCTGAGTATATAGATTTAATAAATTGGAATGATTGTAATCTGACGGAACCTCCTGTCTTGTCTGACTAAGAAGTGAAGAAAATGGTACAAACCGGAGAAACACCTGATTTTCCACGTTTTTCTTGTCATACTCAGGCAGTGAAAATGTGCACCAAGATTGTCACGAAAGCCGCGTTACTCGTATCTGAATCTGAAGTTAGAAATGGTTTTATCTTGGGAAAGTTGAAGTCTCGCAATGTTATGCCAAAGTTTAATACAAGAACTGGCGCACCAAGATGGCTGTGTGAGCAGGTGCATTGTCATGGTGGAAAGACATTGTCTTCAACATAGAATATGTGATACGCAATTTTATTGTGTCTGCAATCGCTGACTCTCTTTATTTTCCCCTTCTCTATGGTATGCACAATGATTGGATGCAAGCAATTGCTACGGCTAGAGAAAGTACACAAACGTCTATTTAAATGAAAATATTGACATTAACTATACGAGGTATGTGAGAAAAGTAATGAGACTGATTTCATACTAACCAAAGTTTTTATTTTTTTCAAACAACAATGTTATCCCCTTCAAAGTAGTTCCCTTGGGCAGCTATACACCGGCGAAGTTGTTGTTCGCACTCTTGGTAGCAGCGCTGGAAGTCTTCAACTGGTATGGCTTTTAACTGGTCGGTCACAGTCTTTTGAATGTTCTCCAGTGTTCCAAAATGACGTTCTTTTAGGACATTTTTCAATTTCGGGAAAAGGAAAAAGTCACAAGGACTCAAATCAGGTGAATAGGGGGGATGAGGAACAACAGTAATGCGTTTTGAGGTCAAAAATTCACTGATGGAAATTGCTGTGTGACACGGAGCATTGTCATGATGTCTGTCAAAATTTGATGCACGGTGAAAGTGTTTAAATTTAACTGTTCACTCATCATCCTTATTGTTAAGCGACGGTCTGATCTCATAAGAGCCCTCACACGTTCAATGTCTTCGTCAGTTTTTGAAGTTGAAGGTCTCGCTGAGCGAGGTTCATCTTCAACGTGTTCTCGGCCGTCCAGAAATGATTTGTGCCAGCGAAAAACTTGTGCTCTTGATAAGCACTGTTCCCCATAGACCTGTTTCAACTTTTCAAAAGTCACACTCGCGGATTCACCAAGTTTAACACAAAACTTTATTGCACAACGTTGCTCTAAATTCCGATGCTTCATTTCTGTAACACACAACAAAAACACAACTTCACTGATGGCGCTGTCAAAAATAATGTGTTAGCTGTACGGAGTTGTAACTCGGACTGAGGAAGTGGAAGCGATAAACAAACCGGTTTAGCACAGGCTGGTAGACACAACGTTGCCAGATCTCCCGCAGTGTTGCCAGTCTCATTACTTTTCTCACACACCTCGTATTTTCCTAAACTTCTTTAACTGTATGTGCTATTCAATAAAAGTTACAATATGTTTCTCATTTTCTAATACACCAAAACTGCATTTTGCTATACCTTACTGTTGTCTTATCGTAAAACGCCAAAGGTTAAATTTATAAATTAAAAAGAAATCAAATACAATCAATTTAGCGACCCGTTTGTTTTGTACCTTAGTCTAGTAAAATTAGTGGGTTAAAATACAACACATTTACATACCAAGACTCATTATTTTGTTGTTCTCAGATATTTTGTGTTAAGATGTAACTGTTATAGCTTATAAAACTAACGAAGAAGCAAAACATCCTTGAATGGTAAGAAACGCCTCACCTTTAAGTAATTTATCACTTATACACCACTAAAACAAAAACACAATTTATCATGGAGAGAACTTCAACATCTAGTTACGTTATACAGAAAACGCTTACACTTACAGCGTACTACAGGAAGTAGTCAGTCGTTAAAATTAGAGATTTTCATGGCGTTCCAATTTTTATATTGACAATGTAAGTAAAATTTCTTAGAAAATGTGTGCATACGTCTGCAGATTCTTTGTAATTATCTAATAAGTGGCATGTAGGCTTAATCTGGTAATAGTTGTTTTCAACCTTGACGCTAGAATTGTTATCGTTGAAGATACGCAAATGCAATTAGGGCTGTTAGATTTTGAGGAATCAAATTTTCAATGAACTTGTTGCATATAATTTTATTAATTTGTTTTTTCCAAAGTATTCCATTGTGGAAGATGTCAATAATAGTAGACGCTTACCTTCAAAATAATTATTTAATAAAGAGAAGTAGCATAATACTTAACACGTTACTGGTTTTAGATTGTTTTGCCGCTTGTTGTGATTTATAAATTTCTAATCAAGCTTATATTGAGGAGAACGCAAAAAAATCTAAAAAGTGCATCCGAACTGTTTTCTTTGAAATATAATACAGACTGGAGGGTTAACTAAACGAGTTTCGTTTACATCAAAATCAACAGACCTGTCATTCTATGATACTGATAAGTTATAACTAAGTCAAGTACTCTCAAGCCTTAGCTGCGACACATAACTTTTTGTTAAGCACGATTAAAACGCAAATGAAACTATTAATCCGATTTAATTAAATAAACAATAAACAGCAATAATTAAACGGTAACATACTGCACACTTGACATTTCTAGACAGACTAACTATTAGCTGTTATTCTGACTACTTTACCAACATAAAAACAAGAAGTCAGTTATACGAAAGCATAAAATATCCAACACTTTTAATTAATTCTTCTAAATCATCTCAAGATCTTCGTGAAGCAGGGCCTTTGAAAGGTGTGAAGTAAAAAAGTAAAAACTATAATTTGGGCAAAAAATCAGACAGTTTCACTCTGTCTTAAAAGTTGCATGCAAGCATTTTAGCTTTCATATCAAAAATTAAAAATTTAGAATTTATTTGGCATTTAAAATAAAATTTAAATAAAATCAATAAGAAAGACCAACAGATAAAACTCAAATGTTCCTGTGGAAATACCAACGATGACCAGCCAATGATCCTCTGTGAATTATGCGAAACGTGGTTCCACGGGCATTGTATCAACTTGTCAGAGAGTCAAATAAGTGATTTCGGAAAATCTGAATCCACCTGGTTTTGTAGTGTCTGCATCGGAATCTCGCAAACAAATTTAAGTATCCTACCAGTACTCTACTCAGTGTGCTCAAAACTTTGCAAAAATGCTACAGGACTAAAAATCCACAAGCCCAAGTGCCACCCGAATCATACGAACCTCCACGAAACTACAGTCTCTGACTTTACTAGAACCTTTCAAAAATGTAAAGCCGAACTCAAGATCGTTCCACGAATACTTAGAGGAGCACTGATCCCTGTTGCGCTAAAACTAAACGTGCTCAGAGATGAGAAAAGCTATTCCTATTCACATATCAAATACTCCACGTGACCGACAAGGCAAAGAAAGGGAAGTCTCAATTGGCAAAGATAAAACACAATGTCAACCAGGACCTCGGAATCTCTTTTAATGCTAGAACCTGAAGCCCACCAATAAGAAGAAACGCATCAAAACTAAAGTGGCTGAAGGTGATATCACCATACCCTCGTTGACAACCACAGAAGGCCACACACCTACGACAGTAGCAACTGATGATGTTTTTAAAGCTGTGTTTTCGTTCTCCACTGGATTCTCAGCTGGAATTGATAGATTTAAAAGATCTATTATCCAAAAATACTAATAAAACCGGACAACAACTGCAGCTGCACCAGTATTTTCACCAGTGCTACTTGGAGCCCAGTAACCTACTTTATGATGATAAGGTAATCTTATCTTCTACTGGATGCCAACAGGAAGACCCGGCAAGACCAGCAATTCTTAGCTTGGGCATCAACGATACTATCAAGTCTCTCATCTCAGACTTCATCGTATAACATTTGGATGATGGTGTTCTTGCTGGAACACGCTCAACAGTCGTAGAAGACCTTAAATATATCATTGAAAGCTTTAAAAAAGTTGGTCTTATACCAAATCCCGAGAAATGTGAAGTAGTCTTCCTCCCATCAGATGCTACAACAGTTGAACCAGGTATCTCTGTTCTGCTCCGCTGTTCTCCTCTTTTCAAATTCCACGAAAGACTCACGCTATGGGACGATAAAATACGACAAGATTCTAAACATCAAGCTTAATACTAACTCTTCTAGCATTCTTTGCTTCAATTCATTCTACGAGTGTTCTCACTGGAAACGTCTTAGCTCCATCATTTTGTGATTTTGAAATAACTTATATCAACGAAGCTTTAGCTTGCTGGACCAATATCTCTTGTTATGACGTACCTGCCATCCCTAAACAAGTAAACTGAAATCTCCCGATTATCAAATTACTGACATCTTCGATGTTGGAACAAGCCGAAGACGACACTGTGAAGACGCATCTATTAGCATTGTCACGTCCAGAATTAGGAGCCTGGTTTAACGTTCTCCCATCAGCACACATGAGGACACTACTGGACAAAACCAGCCTTCGAATCTCTATTTTTACGCCTTGGAAGTGAAACATGTAAACCACGCATATACTCCTGTGGAACACTAGTCGACACCCTAGGAACGCACGGCTTAGCTTGCCAAAAAAATAGTGGAAGGAGTAGTGGACATGCAGCAATTAACAACATCATCAAAATGACTCTGGAATCGGTTGGACCACCATCAATTTTTGAACCTGTGGGTTTGATGTGCGAAGATGGCAAACGCGCTGATGACGTCCTAACGCTTGTTCCTACAATATAATAATATATAACATGGAACCAATATAACATTTAAAATACATGTATATGTATAATTAAATGGACCCCATCCAAAATGGAGTATATTAATATAAATTAATAAATAAAAAGGATTCTCCAAACAATTTTAAATGTGAGAATTGTATAACGTACCTCTAGACAGATCTGTTTCGACCTTATTCTGGTCTCATCAGTAGAGGATAGCGTTTTACAATTCTCACATACTTATACTGCCCTATTCAGTGTATTCGAGATAAGAATGCACAGCATGGGGATCTTGGAAACGGTAAGAGATACAGCATCGGTTAAATAGGATGAAAGTTGGCTATTTATAGGACCTTTTTGTTGGCGTTTGCAAAATCTAGATATCTTGGATGGTTTCAGAGATATTTAAAAAAAAAAGTAGATTTCTGGATTTTCGTTATTATTTTTTCTTTTATTTATTTGAAGAGATATCGGAAAACTAAAACCACTTTTTCATTGCCACTTTTTGTTTTCTATTAAAATACGCTAACAAAATTCCTGTACAACGTTTCGGTTTCGAGTAACCATCATCAACCTCATTTTTGTAAATAGGGGGGAAAACAATTTTTGTTGTCACGATTCTAATGATGTAAATATGATAGGGTTATCTATAGGGTTATCTAACTTTATGTCCACATTTTACATGGAATTTTTGACAGAATCCAAATAATGCATTTGCTGACCTAAGATTCACATCATCAGAAAATGTCAAATCTGTTTCAATGAATTAATAATTAGCAGTACCTCAAGAACTGACTTTCCCGTCTTACTATTTCTTCTACTGGAAGCGCAGGGCAAGTTGTCGATTGTCCTTTATATATTTTTGTCATAAATGGAATAACTTTAGGCATTTTTAGATGCCTTTTTGAATACACCTCTAATAATAGAAACAATAAAAAAATTGTTATGGGAAAAATCTATTTGCAAAAAGACATTCTAATTGTTTAAATGTTCCTATTTGAAATAGGCAATAGATTTGACAACGAGGTTCTGTTCTGCGCAGTGATTACTGATTAGTTTGGAGGTTATCCAAGCTGTACAACAAAATAACAATTAAAATACCTATTGTGTACAACCTAACAAAAACTGCACACTTGACATTTCTAGACAGACTAACTATTAGCTGTTATTCTGACTACTTTACCAACATAAAAACAAGAAGTCAGTTATGTCAATGTCGTGGAATTTTGTTACTACAACTAGTAATACTGAACTTTATTTCATAGCCAAATGATTACTGAGACTTTTAATCTGCTAGTTTAGATTTAGTCTAAACAAAAGTACAATATGACAAAAAGATTGATACTGTTGCCAATGTCATGTAACTCCATCTGTTCCCTACAGTACATTACGTAGTATGTTACATTGAAATAAATAAATGTAGCATAGGAAGACTGCATTTAGAAGACTACTACCTTCTCAGTTGCTTTGTAGTGTATTAGGATCAAGATAAACTTAAGAAGTGTGGAAACATATTTAGTAAAAACAACATTAGTTTCTTAGCTATATTTTTCTTGAGGCCTCCTTTTATTGTACAACTATCATACAAACGTACTTATTAATACTGAAACCTGCTGTCGGTTTGGTACAAGACTAACCAAATCACCTAAACGTGCTTAAAGCAGATCATTAAAAGAATAAATTTAAAGATTCGTTGAGACCTTCTTAAGGATAAACTTGGATAATCTTGCACCAATCAAATCCAGACAGAAATATAAATAAATCCTGTCATTCTAATGGTCTTTAAACAGTCAATCCAACTAAGACCTTTACTAATTACGTTCTAACGTAAAAAACATATAATTACATAAAACAATTTTAAAAATATATACAAACTGGTACATGCAATTACAACCAAGATCATTTACTTAAAGTTTAGTAAAAACATCCATAACCATTCTAAAAGAGTTAAATATTGAAACCTTACAGCGTTGCATTTATTAATTCGATATGGGATTCTGTTCGATTCTTGATGGTATTGCTATATTTATTATAAAAGTATCTACCTACAGTAATCAATTTTTCTACACAAATTATAATACAAATTATAATTAAAATGATCTCGAATGTACCCATTTTGTTATTTTGGTGACTCATTGCCTGATGATCCTTAAAATTACTTTGAATCTGATCGGCATGGTGATCGAGTTTTGAATTCATTTTGGCCAAACCTTCGATCAATTCCGTAAAATGGTGCATCGTTAAATGAGGAAGTACACTCTTGGTCTGTTGCTTAACTAATGTATCTACTTTGATTTTAGTATCGTTAAGAAGGATTTCTAAATTTGATAAATTTACTTCAGGTGGGACTGCTCCTGTTTCAATATCTGTACAAGATACTCCATTAATTTGATTAACACTATACATATAATTTTGTTTTGCATACTTAATATTATGCGTAAATAGTGTTTGCAAGATTCCTCGTAATTCTGAACAAGGAAGATTGTTGTCAGTTATATTAACAGCATTCAGAAGTGGTGAGACTTTAATTAACAAATCAATTTCTAATTTAGATAGACCATTGGAGCTTATTGAGATTTCTTGTAATTGCTTTTGATCTGACAGAATCAGCGGATTGAAAATGGAGATTATATTACTCGATAGATCTAGATATTTCAGCTTATCAAGTCCCGAAAAACTATTTTGCGATAAAGTAGATAACTCATTATAACTGAGATCCAATGTACGTAGATTCTTTAGATTATGAAATATTCCTTCGCTTAATGCCGTTATTTTGTTATGACCCATATTCAAAATTTCTAGTTTTGTAGAAAACGTTATAGGTTGTACTTGGACTATCTTGTTAAACCTAACATCCAATTCTATCAACTCTACAAGATCTTCAAAAATATCGGTTGAGAGGTTTTCTAGGTAATTATAGGCTAATTTTAAAATCTTCAAACCATTCAGTTTTGCAAATGCTACTTTGTCAATTGTTTTGATGTTGTTATTGTTAAAATTTAGTTTGCCTATCCCTTCTATACCTTCAAAACTGTTTGCATACAAAGTCGTCAAATTATTATACGAGAAGTCAAAACAAGCAGTGACATTATAAGCATATGGTGATGTACTTAGCTTAAAATCGATAAATGCTCCTGGTTTCAGAGCTTCGATAGACAAATGCGAAAGATCATAAACGCCGGAAAACGTGAAACCATTAATTCCCACCTCTTCTAAACCAGAGAAAGCTCTAGTTTCTATAGTATCAACTGTGCAGTTTATTATTCGAAGAACTCGTAAGCTGGGTATTCCATTAAATCCGTCGGAATTTATAACGTTTATGTGGGAATTCTCCAAATATAATACTCGAAGAGTAGACATTCCATTAAAAGCGTTACCGTCTATTTGCGATATGTCAGAATTTGTTATTTCAAGAGACGTAACATTGCTTAAACCATTAAAGGCGTATTCCTCTATTGCTTTTATACCAGCATTTAAGTGCAAAAAACGCAGTTTTGACATTCCAACGAAAGTATAACTTGAAATATATTTAATTCTATTTTTTCTTAAATCCAGAAAGAATACCTGATCCAGACCTCTAAACGCTCCAGATTCTACAGTTTCGATATTTAAATCACGCAAATCTAATACCACTACTGAACTTAAACCATAAAATGTATTATTCTGTAACGTGCTAATATTATTTCCACTTATATTAAAAGCATCTACATTATTCAGTCCTTCGAATGCAAATCCTTCTATTGCCGAAATGCTATTATTCATCAAAAACAATTTCTTAAGATTTGACAATCCTTTGAACGCCCCACTCTCCAACGTATCAATTCTGTTGTTACTCAAATCTAGAATATTTACATTTTCTAATCCGTTAAATGCACCAGATTCTATACTACTGATACTTAAATTAGATAAATTTAAACTTTTCAAGTTGGTTAATCCATTAAAATTATTTAACGTTAACGAGGCAATAGAATTATTTAATATGTTTAAGCCTGTTAGTTGATTCAGTCCCTCAAATGCATTAGCTTCTAATGAGGAGATTTGATTGCTTTCCAAAGTTAAATCTTCTAATTGGGATAATCCATAAAATGTACTTTCTTTAATTAATTTGATTTTGTTATAACTTAGATCTACTCGTGTTACGTTAATTAATCCCTCAAAAGTACGGGAATCTAGGGAAGTAATGCCTAATTTTGTCAAATTGAGTTCCCTTAAATTCTTAAGGCCCGTAAATGCATGCTTTTGTAATTTGTCTATAGTATTATTGGTCAATGTTAGAAAAGCAAGATTGTTCAGTTCGTAAAAAGCATTTTTATTAATTTGTTTAATCTTGTTACTGTCTAGATTTAGAGTCATTAGGTTAGGCATTCCTGCGAAGTCGTCGGAGCCTAGTATTTCTATGTTATTCTTATCCAGTTCCAATTTTTGAAGACCGGTAAGCCCATTAAATGCACCTGTTGCTATTTCACCAATTGAACAATTTGTTAACCCAAGTGACACTAAATTTTCTAAACCGGAAAAAGTATTTGCACTCAGGTAGTAATAAGAATCACCAGTTAAGTATAGATATTGGAGGTTCTTTAGTGGTGAAAACATATTTGGTGTCAGATATATATTGTTATTGCGTAACGTCAGCCATTTCAACTTCGGTATACCTTCGAATGCCTTCGGGTTAATTTCCCAAATTTTATTATTATCTAAATCTAAATATTCCAACAAATTCATTCCTGTAAAGGCCTCATTTTCTATTTTTATTATAGACTGGTCAGTTAAGCTTAACCAATCCACATGTTCCAATCCAGTAAACGTGTGGGTTTTTAAAACACGCAGGTGATTGTTATACAGCGTGAATCTTGTAAGCCTTTTTAAATCAATAAAGGAATTTGCCTCTATGCTTGTCATATTGTTGTTGTCTAAAGAGAGAGAACTTAACATAGTTAAGCCTGTAAACGATGTAGCATTTATACTTTGGATTTTGTTATCTGCCAGGTGTAGATGTAAAAGTTTGTTTAGTTTACTAAAAACACTTCCCTGGAATGTGACAAGATGGTTTTCGTTCAACATTAGAGTATCCAGTTCCACCAAGTTATCAAATGCTTCCGAGGTAAGTTCTTTTATCTGATTGCATGCCAGAATTAACGTTTTCAGATTTTTATTACATTTGAAATAATTTTCTATTTTAGTTAGATTATTATTTCCCACATTTAATTCTTCCAAGTTTTCAAAATTACACAGTAACGTTTCTAACGAGGTCAGTTTATTATAACTCAAATCTAAAACCTCCAACGTTTTGATTTTGGGCAAGTTAGACGCGTACATGATTTTAATTCTGTTATTGCTCAAATCGAGCGTTTCTAATTCTCCCAATCCGTTTACTATATTAATGGTTTCTAACTTATTGTGATCCAAAAATAACTTCCGCAGGGTTTTAAAATCTCGGAAAGGGTCTTCTTCGATAGTTTCCAGTTTATTATTACTTAATCGAATTTGCTTGTATTCATGAGGATGTTGAACAGCTAACGTTGTATTCTTCAGGATGTTTATCTCCGAATGGCTGATGTCCAAATTGGCACACGCATTTTCTGCATCACCACTTTCAACTAATTCATAGTCGTTACTGTAATCGTGATCGTGATCGATATTGGTTAGTTTCGATTCTAGAGTTGTTGGGTCCATTTCGACACATTTTAATGTACTGCACGCACCCTGTCTCCAATAACATCTGGGTTCCATGTGTACCACTGATGATTGTGATAGTAGTAACACACAGAAAAGCTGAATGGTTTTCGTTATTGCAGACATTGCAGCAACCTGCAAAATAAAACTTGTTAATATACGAAGCTACATTAAAAATATGTAAAGGTTTATGTATAATTTTTCGAATTATTAAATAATTAACAGTTTTGTCTACTCCAATAAGTTTGAAAAGTTAGAATATATACAAAAAGCTATTAGACACGTAGTTTTTGTTTTTTAGGATTGATCGTATTCCAGCTGCCATTTTACTTAAGGAGGAAGAAAACAACTGCTCTTCCGAACAAAGCAAGCGCGCAATTCAAAACTGGTAGGTAGTCAATAAAATTTAATTTTAAATCTGCTGCTAAAAACATTGATTTTTCAAATGTAAAACGTAACTAGGTATTTTTATATATTTCGTCTTAACAGTTTCAAACGACAAACAACGAACGGTTCACGAATGAGCATACACTAACTGCTGTATAAATGGAACTAATGGAAGATTTTCGTACCGGTGCGGTTCGTGGAGTGGGAGGACAGTAAGCAAATGGACACGTTGAGCACTGCCACAGATTAAATAAAGGTCAGATATTTCACTCCCTATTCCACTAATGTTCCCATTTTTTGTCTCTGCACATTTACATTTGCAGCTCTGGAAGTTTACCACGCCTACTCTTTGCATACCAAGCTGTGCTGCTTGCGCAGTACATGTCAAAATAGCAAGCTCTGGGAGTTGCTTTGAGAGAGAGAGAGAGAGCAATAGAATCCACAAATTTGTCGAAGTAAAATATCTGACCTTTATTTAATCTGTGGCACTGCTTAACAGTGTTGCCAACCCTCCCGATATGTCCGCAGATCTCCCGATTGTTTTTACAGTCTCCCGATCGTCTGATTGATTGATTTTTTCATTAGATGAGATGTGCGACAACCGGCAGAATGTTCGTGGACATCTGTTTCCTCACGGGCCAATCAAAGTTGGATAAAGTAAAAAACCGGCATTCGTTACACCTAGCACTTGCAATATTATGAAAGTATATTATCAAAATAACAGCAACTTCTAAAATTATGTATTTTATTGAACTGAAAATTAATGCTTTCGGCAATGCTGTACGAGCACTCAAAGCCGAATCGTATTTGATATTTTTTATTCGATAAATTATCACTGTTGTCATTCCAAACCTGCCATAACTCATAACTTCAGTTTCTCCACGGAACCATTTATTGGTAAGCAATGTAGTTTAGTTTCGACGAATATGCCGATATGCACCGTGTTTATGGGGTTTGCGAAGGAACTGGTAATGCCGAGAAAGCTGAATACTTGAAAAGCAAACGTATTTAGAAGATTAAATCGGTGGTCGAGAGGCAGGTCAAATGATACCAAACCGAATTCATGCTGTTGCTCCGCAAACTCGTCTTAACCCTGAACAAGAAGAACAAATTTTACGAAGTGTTTCTGAAGAATCTGGTAGTAGTACACGAGGAGTTGCTTGCCGATTTAATATTCTTAGTAATTCCACCGTGCGTAATGTTTTAAAAGCAGATTCTTTATATCCGTACCACTTTCGTACTGTCCAGTCGTTAACACTTAATAATGATCAAAGTCGCTTTAACTACTGCAACTGGCTACTGCGACAGATCGACCTAAACTAAAATTTTCATAATCATATGCTGTGGACTGATGAAGAGACGTCATTGTTAATTGTCACAATATGCCTTATACGAAACCTCCTAAAAACCAGGTCAGATTCTCTTTAAATGTTTGTATGAGAGTACTAGCAGGCAACATTATCGACCTCAGATTTTATTACAACGCCTGAATGGGGCAAATTATTTTCAATTAATTAGCAAAAAGATAAACGATTTCCTACTCAATCTGCGTAATGGACTGATCTGGATACATAATGGTGCACCAGCTCATTATGCCTATAACGTCAGGAAATGGTTGAACAAAAATTCTCCGCAGCGTTGGATAGGTCGTAATGGCCCTTTATCGTGGCCACCGCGGTCCCCTGATTTAAATTCGTTGGATTTCTTCTTTTGGGGTTTTCTGAAGAAAAATGTTTACCAAACACCTCGAAAAAATTTACAAAACCTGCAACCGAATAATAGACAGTGTACAACTAATTACTCTACAAAGGTGTTCATAATGCAGTACCATTGCGAGCAACCGCCTTCCTGGAAACTAACAGAGGACAATTTGAATATTTTTTTGGGGTCTGTCGGACCTCTCAAGCCATGCGGCTCTATCAGGCCATTCGGCTTTGTTGGGTTTCTTGGATTTCTTGGCCCTTTGGGCTTCTCCTATCTGTTATACCATTTGGATCTATCGGGTCTGTCGGACCTCTCGGGCCTGTCAGGTCATACAAATCTGTCAAACTTGTCGGGATTCATAGACTTCTCGGCCCTTCGGGCTTCTCTCGGTCCTGTCGGACAGTTTAGCCCTCTTGGGCTTCACTTGAGATCAATGAGAAGTCGTCGTTTTCATCACCTTTATTTTGCGGTTCCAATAGTAGTAGCATTAGCAGATTGATATGGTCCTCTATACGTTCGTAACGTTTTTTGTTTCTCTCGCGTACAACATCTTTAATGAAAGGTATCGCAAGGTCATTGTGAAGTGTGTCGTTCGAAACATACCATGGTGCATTTACTATGAACCGAAGTATTTAAGAATTTTTTTAGCATTTTAAGGCTTATTTGATCCAGTGCAGGCGAATTTCTGTTATTTAGTTGGAGAATTTTTTCTTTAGTTGGCTTAGGGTAAGTACGATTGTAGGGTCTTCAGCTTCAGAAAGTTTAAAATGTCTTAGTTTAGTGTATCGCCATTAGGTGTAAAGACCCCAGGAAGATGTTCAGCGAATAGGTCAGCCTCCTCTTGATTACTTCTTGCCCAGCATCTTGGGGTAGTTTCCGAAGCGGCGGGTTTGTTTGTAGTGGTTTTGAAACTGCTTTAATGGACCGCCATATGGAATTATTTTTCCTGCTAAGACTAAAAACATAGTCGTGAAATGATGCGTTTTAAACGTTTTTTAACTTCAGTCTAAGTTAACTGATTAAGCCTAGTTTCATCAGTTGGGCTGCCATTTTTTCCTAGCTCTTTTTTTTATTATCAATTTTTTAATTTTTGTGGGTATATTTGTGCTTTTGTTTTTTACTTTTGGAAAAGGTGTAGCTTGCTTTGCTGCTTCTTGCAATGTCAAAATTAAATTTTTTATTTCTCCTAGTTGTTCTAGAATTTTTAGACTTATATTTAGTTGTATTCGTTCATCAATTTTATTCCTATATTCTTACCAACTGATTTTAAAGTAATATAGTCTAGGAACCTTCTTCGTATTTATTACGAATATATTATTGATACTAATAACTGGACTGTGATCGGAAGATAGATCACATTTGGATTATCTTCATACATGATTTTGACATACCACTGACAATAAAAAAGTCGAGGAGATCAGATACGTTTGCTGTATCTGATGGACAGTAGGTTGGGGAGCCCGTTGAGAAAAAAGCATAGTTATTTTTATGAAAGATATTGGCGAGTTCCCTGCGTTTGGTCGTAGTAAGCCTTGAGCCCCAAATGTTATTCTTACTGTTATAGTTACCTTTTACTATAAGTTTGGGGCCAAACGTTTAGAAAAATTTCCTGAAGTCTTCTCAGATATTATGTCGTGGCAGACAGTAGACCGCTGATATTGTTATCTTGTAGGATAATGTTCCCACCCCGATAGATGTAGCTTGGAGATAGTCCTTTGCATATTCGTTTGTGGAGTTATTGAAGTTTAGATATTTGTTCTCGATCTTGTGATAGTGTTTCCGTGTTCACAACCCCTGTAACTGCTTGAGCTTTTTTTGCATCTAGCTTACAATATGTTTTAGTGTGCCATATAACTGGCACCTAGTACATTGAATTATATTTTTATCTTTTCTTGGAGTTTCAATTTGTGCAATGGTATTTTGTATTTTGTTGATATTATATGTATCTTCATTATTCTCATCTTCTCTAGGTCAATAATCTTGATAAAAGGGTACTTTCTTCTTTGCTAGGTGTGAGTGTTTCGTTTTAATTTCAACATCCAAACGGTTCATAATATTTCCCAGTTATTGTTTTTTTCTTCTAAAGATAGTCAATTAATATTATATCTTTCGCATCCCAAAAAAAACAGTCGCTAAGACTTTTTCAGCTGATGCTGTGGTTTTTGCCTTCTTTGGAGCACTTTCACCGTTAAAAACCCATTGTTTGGATTGTTCTTTAGTTTCTGGCGTAGAGTGATGCAGCCATGTTTCATCAACCGTTATTAATGCACGCATAAACTCACTTCAATTCGTTTATACATGTCCAAACAATGCTTTAAAATGTTAACACGGCTTTGCTTTTGGTCAACAGTTAGCAAACGCGGCACCATCTCGCAAAAATGTTTTTATATGCGATAAACACTAGCATATGAAATGTTTGCCATCTCAGCTACGTCACTGATTTTCAACTTTATTTAGAAAAAAGTAATGTAATGAAGTATGGGATTATAAAATACCAAACGAAAACAGGTTCTTACAAATATTGTGCGATTGCAAAGCTTCACAGAAAGGAAAATTTCTACAGTGTAAGAAGTTTAGTAACGAAGAAAGAAATGAAATCTTTAAATACTTCTGTAAGATATATGTGAACCTTCTAGCAGAAAAACATGAACTCAAGAGAATTGCTTAAGGTTGAATCCCTCTACGGCAGAGCACAATCCACTAAGCTTTGTCTAAAACCAAACTGGAATCCAAAAAGTGAACTTTATAACTTTTATAAGTCCTCGTCTAAAGGGAACTGTATTAGGCCATTATCACAAGAAAAAGCTTGACTATGTTTTTGAAGGCATGAATCTTAGTCTTCTTAAACCTAAAAAAGATTAATCTCGTAAATGCTTTCCATGAAATTATGAAACATAAAGCACGAGAAGCCATTACAGCTTGATAAAGTTTTCGACAATAGTTTTCTGCATGGACATGACCACAACTTTACTATTTACAACTTAAAATCAAATGATTAATATGAATAATATATTGGCATGAAGAAGTTAGTGGAGTATTCAGCAATGCCACCTTGTCAAGCGCTCTGTTGCGTTTAAGCAAGAATCGTAACACCACCATCGAGCAAAAATATTTGGAAAAGGGGCATACACAGATGGTGGCAGATTCCATGCATGGAACAATTGAAAGGAAATTAAAGAACACTATTGTTACCGTAATTGCCGATAATGCAAAGGTCTGCTCATCAGCCAGAAGAAATCCAACTCTTTACGTTGTAAAATATCTCAGCTATGACTTTTCCAAAGACTTCAGCAAAGTAAGACTTCTGAATTTAATAAGGCCAGAATACAAAATTGAAGAGCCAACAGTTACAAACATAAGATGTTTAAAATATAATCCACATGGTGCCGTTCAATACAAATTTAGACATACCAAAAAATATAAAAATTTCAACCAAAGAAGATCTTCGTATTATCCTGGAATAGTTATGATTTGCTACCTCGATTACACAAAAAGCCGCCAGCTATAAAGAAAGAAATATGGAAACATCTGCAGTATTTAAAGAAGAGTATTCCACTTGATTCTTCTTCTTTATGCAAATAAGCCCAGTTAGGACTACACAAAGTACTTGGTTGGCTTTTCTTTGTGTCCATATTTCTTTCATTCTCAAGCCATGAGTTTTTTTTCTCTCTTGCCATTGGTAAATTTTGGATCTAAAGATTTCCGTGTCTTGGATATCTTTTTGCATTATTCCTACTAGTTTTAGATTATTCTTGATTTCCTCGATCCATTTCATGGTCTCAGTGTTTGCTGTACTCCGGTTTTCATAGAATTCAACTATTTTTTTGGTGAGTCTGTCTGGTTTTATTCTCTTGATGTGTCCGTAAAACTTGAATCTGCGGTTCCTAATATGACTATGAATGTCCGTATATTGTTTGATCTCCTGGTTGCGTATAATTTTTCGTTCTCTTTTTTTTATGCTTTCAATATCTGCTTTTCTGTTTAAAATTACAGTTTGTAAAGCATAAAGACATTCTGATTTAACGACAATGTTGTACTGTCTTAATTTTGTGTGTTTGGAGATGCATTTCTTGTTATAGACATTTTGGGCGAGTCGATAGTCTGTTTCCATTTTTGGCATCTTATTTCGTTAACTTTTTTTTTAATTCTATTTTCTTGAATTGTTTCACCCAGATATTTAAACTGTTGTAAGATTAAAGTGCTTAATAACAGCCCTTAGTAAAAAAAAGATCAACATATCACAACAGCTTGGGTTAGAGAGAAGTAATCAGCCCGACAATTGTAAATTTATTCGATTAAAACAATTTTTTAATGTGATTGAGGAAATTTCCCAAAACTATTTGCTAATGATGGTGTATAATAAAACTTTAAGCGCAATCAATTGTGAAAAAGTAAACCTAATTAATCTGATAGGAAATTGTGTGTCTGATTTTCCGAACTGCAATGTAGAAATAATGATAAAATATTTTGGTAAAACGAAAAAAAGAAAAACCAATTATGGATACTCCCGGATGTTATTACAAAAAAATAAAGGTTCAAGAAAACTAACAAAGGGATATTCAGGCTAAGCAAATTAGTTTACAAATTATTCATCATTTGGAGAAAATCGAAAACTATGTTTAACTACACAAGTAACCACCATTGGTATATTTATAGCATTATCGGAGTCCTGATATTAATATTATTAATTGTGAAAATAGGAAAAGTATTCCCAGCTATTCTAAATTTTGTTAATAAAAACAAACTCCCAAATTCTCAAACTAAAGGCTGGTGAAGTAACCATATCTAACAATGCAGCATCAAGTTCAATATTCTAATCTAATTAACATAAATTGAAATAAAGTTTTGAAATTTAGTTTTCGATTTTCTTTGTTCTTGCTTTTTAAAAATCAATCGTTCAAATCGAATGATATAATTCACGCCTCGTATTGTCTATATACAGTGTGTCCGAAAAGTATGGAATATCCTATATATCTCAGTAAATATGCATTTTATGGAAAAATGTTTCTTATAAAAGTTGTTTAGTGTTTAGTTTTACATTACAGGGCAATACCAAATAACTATTTTTTAAAAAACAAAAGCGCAACTAATTATGCTTCAATTTGTTTTTAATGGGAAGGTATCCCTTTATTGTACTCATTTGATAGAAAATGTTTTTCTCTTTTCAATGATGTAAAACTTTGATACACTTGTATAAGTAGATTTTGATTAAAACGCAAAAGATTGTTTGAATAACGCTTAAAAGTTTATTTATTCATCTGTTACCTTTCCAGACGCGGTCTTTTAAATTTTCAATATCATCTAGTCACATTATGGTCGGTGTGATACACTTTTGTTTGTTGCAACAATTGAATGCGTCGTAGAAATGTCAATTAATAACCGAACTGAAACGAAAAATTATTTGTTTAATAAAATTTAAGCATTTTGATTAACGTGAGGATAACAAAGTTACAAAAATACGACTTGCTATGGATCGTTTATCAGAAAAACATCGTATCGAAATTTTAATGATGCTGGGATATGGAGACAGAAGGAGAACACAGGAGGAAGTTTGCAATTTGTTTAATAACGTGCACCCCAAATACCATATTTCTCAGTCTACTGTAAGTAAAATTTATATAAATTTCATGAGACGGGTTCTGTCAAAGATCGTCCAAAAACGGGCAGACCTAAAGCTTTAAATAATGAACAACGTGAGAATATAATGTTGGCTGTCGTGGAAAATCCACATGTTTCTGTTCGACAAACTGCTCGTGAACATACTTTGAAGAAATCCACTGCACACGAAGTTCTAAGAAAGGAGAAGTGGCATCCGTATAAACCTTGTATAGTTCAAAAATTATTAGAAGATGATTTAGATCCAAGATTGCAATTTTGCGAAGAAATAACACATAGGCTTCAGGAAAATTCAAATTTTCATAAAAATATTCTCTTCACTGATGAGGCAACGTTTTGTTTGAATGGTACCATTAACAAAGAAAAACACGCGCTACTGGTCTTCGCCAAATTCTGGCTGGTATGTAGAAGGGCACACCCAATATCAGGAGAAAGTCAATGTCTGGGCAGGAATTATTGGAACCCAAATTTTGAGACCATTTTTTATAGAACATAATTTAACAGCGGATGCTTATCTAGATTTTTTAATATTTGACTTAGTTCCTGCTTTAGCTGTTCTATTTCCTAATGAACTAGATCCAGATGTGCCCCATAACAGAATATAGTTGCAACAAGACGGGGCTCCTCCTCATTTCGGAATTAATGTCTGACAGTTTCTTGATAATACTTTCCCTTATCGATGGATAGGCAGAAGAAGTGCAGTAGAATGACCAGCTCGCTTACCGGATTTAAGTCCACTTGATTTTTTTTCTGTGGGGCCATCTCAAAAATAAGATTTATGTCGATATGCCTGAAGATATTGAAACTCTAAAAGACCGTATTAGAACAGAGATTAGAGCTATCACACCAGAAACGATTCAAAATGCAGTAAACGAATTTGAAAGTCGACTTCATCATTACCAAGCTGTGAATGGTGCACACTTTGAACATCTTCTATGAACTGTAGAGTGTAGTTATACAAAATTTTCAATTCGTAACAGATGAATATTGAAATAAACTTTCAAACAATTTTTTGCGTTTTAATCAAAATTTACTTATGCGAGTGTATCAAAGTTTTACATTATTAAAAAGAGAAAAATATTCTCTATCAAATGAGTAAAATAAAGGGATACCTTCCCTTTAAAAAAAATTGAAGCATAATTCGTCGCGCTTTTGTTTTTTAAAAAATAGTTCTTTGGTATTGCCCTGTAATGTAAAACTAAACACTAAACAACTTTTATAAAAAACATTTTTCCATAAAATGCATATTTACTGAGATATATAGGATATTCCATACTTTTCGGACACACTGTATGTATCTAGGATCTTTGTAAAAGGTCTGTCTAGGGGTACGTTATGTACTTCCCACATTTCATCTTTATTGGAGTAGACAAAATGTCCTTCACTATTAATTAAATCTAGTTACTTTGTGATTCCACCGGAATTTTATAAAAAAAAAGGTTATAGGTCAAGTCTTTGGGTTATTCGAGAATAAACAATATATTAGTAATATATGTAAGTAAATATAAAGCAAGATATGGTAAACAAATTGATAACAGTCGATTAATAAGAGAAATTTTGAGAAATTTTTAGAAAACGCTACATTTTAGGCATAAAGCACTTTTAAAAGTTTCTAAAGCACGCGCCAAACACTAACTCCTATAAATAACCGTAATCAAAACGCATTGTTAGTGGAGATGTTTTTGTATACATAAAATATCAATGTATAATATTATAATTCACAACTACGACGCGTTATGAATATTTAAACACGTACTAATAATATCAAATATAATTTTACAGGAATCATAAGCAAGTAGGTATCTACTGTGCGTTTCACTTTGAAAATACAGTACAGGAAAGAGAGGCAATGTATTTTTTACGAAAGTTTGCACCAGCAGCCTTTAGATCATACTAATTATGGAAGTGTTGAACTCTATCATGGAATATGTTTGCCAACCCCGTTGCTCAGAAGAACCTGTACTGTATTCTCAAAGTGAAACACACCGTAAATAATTTGAAACAAACAAGAAACTTGGAAAAAAAGGAAACTCGTAGCATACGATTAAATTGATTATTAAAAATAAATTGAAAATAGTAAGTACTCATTAAGTAATAGGTAATAGAGAAAAAAACTACCTTTAAGTAAGATAACTAGCGCTCTATAACACTAATAAAGTCGCAACAAATTCATCAAAAGTGACTTTATTGTTCACAAAACGTTTACACTGTGTCGCACTCCCCACCAGAATAATGAAAAATAGATTTGTATCACGTTCCACTTTATACATGCAACTTAGAATGTTAAAATTCCCTCAGATATGTTTACGTCTCAGATTCTCTTTAACAAATAATATTATAATTTATAATATATTTAATGTAACAGATGTTATCAACTTTGACACCATAATTGTTCTTATCTTGGTTTAAATGCAAGAAGTCACCCGACGCGATTAATGTAAACTAATCAGCTTTATGTGGTTTATGTGGTTTATGTACTATACATACACATTAGCGGAAAGTTCGTAACGTCTAATCGTATTTGAAATGTTAATGATTTATGTTTATTAGATTAGAAGAGTGTATCAAGAAAAACCTTATGTATACAACGTGCTTGCTGGGTAAAATTGATATCCTAAATAAATGTCAACTTGTAAGTAATATGTATAACTTCTGTGATATATTAATAATTATATAAAGTGATCTGCAGTATTTCTGTCCTCAGTTCTACCCCCTCTTAGAAACATTTTTTCAACTTTTCTCAACAATAAAAATTAAATGAACTGGAAATATTTGTACCTTGTATCTCGCTTAGCATAATGAAAAAAAACGATTCGTCAAACCCGGTAGCTAATAGAACCGATCGATTAAAAAACTAATGAATGATAACAATCTGTATCCATACGTGAATATAAGTCGCAAAATACCACCTACACGAAGAAAATACTAAAAACCCTCATCACCCAGACAGAGGGATTAATTTCAAAATAACGATTAGTTATGTAACGCCAACAACCATGGCTGCTTCTTGATTTGGTCCGTCCAGTCTATGGGAAAAGACCCGCACTTTTGTTTACCAATTGGTAAAAGACTTCGCTCTGTCTGCACATCTTCTTTGGAGTTCATCTAATAGAATCTTCCACAAATCTTGGCTAGGGTCTTTTTCACTCTCAGGTGTCCTCCTGATGGGCTATCATGCAGCTGCCGCAGTATATCCTAGTATTCGTGTTCACCAACTGCATTCCTGTTTCAGTTACCTCTTCGTTTTCCATTTTGGACCGTCGACGAGTCTCACTGAGCCCACCATATGAAGTTACTTCTCCCCACACTGAAGTGTGTAGGTATCTCAGAGGTCATCAACAACATTGGTGCGTCGTAGTTGCTGTTCAACATGTTTAATTTCTAGTCAAAGCCAACATTTACAATTATTATAGCACGGTCTTCTAGGCAGAGCATCAGCGTTCCAACGAATTTGTCTGGACTTTTTCTATCTCGAAATCTTTTTGGAGCCTCTCGATCTATTTCGTAACTTATTCTTCGGGCTTCTTAAACTGTAGCAACCACGACAGAGCGGCGTGATCTCTTTGAGGGTCGTTCTTGCCCGATTTTTAGATTTTTTTTCTAGTTTCTTGCGTTGCAAAAAACACATGAATCCCTCTTCGTGCCCCTTTTGACGGCCCGTCAAAATAAAACACATTTCCTTTTTTTTGGTAAGCTCGTTACCTAGAAAATCCGCTTTTTAAAGCAGAACCGTCGTAACTCGCCGGTGAGGCCGGAATTCTCTATGTGCATGAAAAATAAACTCCAAATAAAAATGGGTCCAGATGAAACCCTAATCTGCCAGCATGATAACGTTCAAAATTTATTTGGGGCGCCAGAACGCCTCAAGTCTAAACAGAAGAAATATTTGATTCTGCAGATAACACATACAGTCATAAGTAAGTAACTCACATAAATCAAACAGGAAATATAACAAACTCAAATCAACATAAATGCTAAATATACACAATAAATTTTTAATTGTCCTAATCCTAAAATAATTGGCGACCATATGCAATTAAATAATTTAATTAAATACCAAAGCTAAATTAAAAAAGAAAGAATATATCAGCAGTAAAATTAGACAAAGTTCGCAGACGAAATAAATGATTCAGTGAGGTCTGTTTTGGTTTACAAAAAAAAAACGAAATACTACCAGGTCGAGGTAGCGCGTTCTAAAGTGTGTATTGAATTAATTCATTCCAACGAAAGAGGTTGATGGCTGTATATAACTCGCAGTTTTCTATATTAGTGAAATGAATTTCGTATACTCGATCTACGATTACAATAAATAATAGGGGTGAAGCTCCAAATTGTTAAATTCGAATGACTAATCTTGATTTCATTTTTATTTGACAAAAAGAATTAAATTTTGAATCAAAGTTGGATTTTAAAAATGAATTCCTATCGAAGAGCGTTTTATGCACAAAACATAAGAATTAACACCGCCGCAAGAAATTTCAAAATGTACAACAGCTACTTATTGAATTTGTAGGATTGACTTGAAAGTTAATTAATAAAGAAAATTAAGTTGACTCAATGACACAAGAATACTGCAGGGTTTGTCCTTGTTGTTCATTCCAAGAAAAGAAAATTAGCAATATCACATACCGAAACACAGTAATCTAGAAGCGCTTCTGAACAGAAGCTGGAGTGAGGACCTTCCCGCAGACGGGTCTCCGTATCTTCCTCGAGCAGCCGGGGTACTGTTCCCAGAAGACTAAAGAAAAAGGCCTACAAAAAAAGAAACAACCGTAAGCGTCCAGAAAAACAAATTCAGATTTAAGAAACAGAAAGTAGCTGAAACAAATCTTACTAAAGTTGGTGTAGGGCCTTGATAGTAGATCAAATCGGTGTAGATTACTATTAATCCGCCAACAGCAAAGACGATTTAATCCAGCAAATGAACTAAATAGTTAATTAATTATTCAACGGTGTGACCAGCTTTGAACCTTTACACACTACAATCCTTCAAGTTATCTTTTTCTGCAAAGCGGAAAAATAATAAAAGTTTTACAAAAAGACCAACAGCACAATCGGATAAAGATTTATTGTAGAAAGTGGAATTAAAACAAATTTATTCTGCTAAAGCTGGATGCAGACAGAGATTGTATAAGTAAAGATCTAAGTGAAAACCGAACGTTACACTCCGCTGACTGGTAACCAGACGGGTTCGTGAATCTCCCCGTTGTTTACAAGAAAACCAATACGTCACGATTGCAACTTCGGTTCCAAAGTTAGAAATATTTAAAACAGACCTTTCCAAAAAAACGTGGAAGTTAACCGCTGTAACGGGCCAGTGCTCAAAAGTATGCACAAGTCCCGTCCAGACCAATGGTAGATGTTAAATCCCGTAGCTCATGCCGCAGATGGGATGGATTCTCAAATGAACTTACCTAATCTCACACAAAGAGAAGCTCACCGATTTCCAAAACTCTCATTAAACTAATAGATGTTCACAAAAGAGGGCGCCAGCAGTCGTAGATCGAAGGGTTCTGATGGTCGGTCACGCGACTACTCGTGAATCCGACACTCTGTATATAGGCTTCTTGCGAAACCTCACCCTGTGTGTAACTTACCTCATGGAAGCTTTATTAAAACTCGCTTTAACGTTTCACAATTGAGACTCAATACACAAAATAAACACTGTATAAGCACTTGGTTTGTCTTACTTAATTTTGCTAAGGAAGTCCTCTGAAGATTTCCTTCTTTTAAAACGATATAAGAGAGAAATGCCAATTCAATATTTACTTCTCTCTTGAGCAAGTATATCTAGTCTATAATTGAAATTTGGAATATACACTACGTGCTACACCAACGGGGCCAAAATGGTTGCGTTCCTACCCTCTACAATTTCTGCTTCCTGGAGGACACCAGCGTAATTATATTTGGGTTATACATTCCCCACGATAACGAAATTTATAAGCCTTGGTGTTGGCAAACAAACCACTTTCTTCCGCGACTATTGCGCGTCTCTGACACGAAGAAATTACGATTTCTCCAGTCCGGTCTCTTTTCTAAGAAGATCGCTTCACTTAATTTGGTTTGAATCCAATTAGGGGATGTAGAGGTAAACGTCGAAAATTACCACACGTTGGTACAAGTCAACAACTATCCACGTAATGCCCAACCTC
>VTPC01090554.1:38773-84138 GCA_011009095.1 Ignelater luminosus | reverse complement strand
CTCTTCTGTCATCCATCACCATATCATGGATTTTATCAATGATTTCTGGAGTAGTAACCTCAACAGGGCGTCCAGAACGTTCAGCGTCATTTGTGCCCATATGACCACTCCGAAAATTTTGAAACCACTTATAAACTGTTCTAATCGAAGGTGCAGGGTCACCATAATGTTTATCAAGCTTCTCTTTAGTCTCCTGGGGCGTTTTGCCTTTTATAAAGTAATGTTTAATCAACACACGAAATTCTTTCTCGTCCATTTTTTGAAAATCACTCGACTTCCTCGATTCAAACGAATGCCAAACACAAAGAAATAGACCGATCTGGCTGAAACTTGGTGTGTGTTCTTCCAAGAGATGCTAATAACTAAACATAACCTCGATATGCGCCAGTAGTGCCATCTCTCTGACTTTGCACGGACTTTTCAAACGACCCTCGTATATGATATAATACAGAGAGATTCAAAAAAAACGCTCTAACGCATGTTGGTACTTGACTGACATTTTTATAAAAATAAATCTTCATAAAGATTTTGATTAGAAACAGACATACATCAGTAAATCCATAGATTTGTTTTTCGATCTCGCTGCACTTGCTCGATAACATCAACTCGCAAGCAATATGTACACATGGTCAATTCAGATTAAATTTTGCCTGTCTGTCATTATTTGCGTGAGAAACAGGGTTGCTCCGTTTAGCATAATCGTACTAGATTGTACCTTAAGATTTTTTAGTACGCCAGCACCCCTTTCGCTCTTTTAATACAATCTCACAATAAGATAAACGTTACGAAAAAGATATGAAAAAAGTTTCAATGGAGAATTTTCAGGGTTTTTGGATTTTCCTTATTAGTGCGTTTGTCGGATTCACCACACGCTGCATTACACATCTCAAAACTGATACTACCAACTCGCTTCGAATTTTATGCAGTTCTCGGTATTTCTGAAAGTTTTTGTTTACAATAAAACCTTGTCATTTTGTATTTGCCGCAATTGCATTTTTCATGTCTACTACAATCTTAGTGATACCAGCACAAAATATTCCCAGATTCTGGTACATTTTTTTTCTACTTGGAGTAATCCTGGTGAATAATTCCATTTTAAATACTACTACTCACTAAAGCGAGTGTAAGGCTTAGCTTTTCAAGATATTTACTTATTTAAATGAGACTCCAACTTTTTGTACCAGTTTGTTTTGCCTGTTAAAAGGCCTATTTTCAAGATTAATTCTTTGCTTTGTAGGACTTTCATTTCATCTTATCCCTTTCAAGGCTGTTTTCTTTCCGCCTTGTATTTATCCTTAAGGCCGTTTGACACAGAGATAAATTCTACATAAATTTTAACATAAAAAACAAATTATGATTTTGAATATAAAATAACTCTGTATCATACATAGAACATGTTCTATAAATTTTTATCTACATATTTCTTTTGCTTTATTTCTTTTTGAAATACCTTACTCTGCATGCCGGTGATAAAACCCCCAGTTTGATGCTTCTCTTTGTTTTTTTATCACGCCAATTTCGTTAAATCTGTTTCGGAATCTCTGTCGTCGTTGGATAAATCTTGGGAATTCTACCCCTTTCTAGGTCCCGAAAACTCTGTACACTAACCCGGTTTTGGAAAATTTTGCTCAAGACTGGTTAGCTAGATCCCGCTGCCCCCCAACGTCCTCTTGTGCTCTATTTAATTGAGGGTTGTTTTTATGCTTTTTGTACACTTTTTTGTGGGAATGTTCCCGTAGTAGTGGAATATTACTACGGTGTTCCTCCTAGTTGTTCAGTATCCCTTTTGTGGAATTCTTACATTTTGCTGCTGTTGGATATATTTAGTTTTGACGCTAAGTCTTTTCCTGTTTCTTCTTTCTGTATGTCTGTATGTCTCATTATCCGCCCTTTATGGTAAACGGTTTCGGAATGCGTTCTAAATGTATGGCTGTCCCAGATTTATATTTGCTCTCCAAGGTCCAGCTGCTCCAATGGCATCCTTTACCATCCCCATTTAACTCGGTGCTTGCAACAATACAATTTTTACTAGTGTAGAGCACTTTCTAAAAATGTTGAGCTTATGTAAATTAACGATGTATTGCGTCTATTAATTGTTTTTCCTTTTAGTCAATTTGTAATCATATTTTTGGTTACTCATTGTCAGTTCATTATCTAGCTTACTATGAAATTTAAATTAGTTTTTATTTCATATTTGACTAGCATTTCTTAAATTGTATAAATTAAATTTAAAATATGATGTTCTAATCTTCAATAAAGAGAAGAATTATTATTTAGGAATATTTTTTTATGTGCCCGATTCTTTGTTTTAGCTACTGTTTTTTTTTCTACTGAAGCACTTATCTGTGGTTCAACTGAACTTTATCACGGGGCAAGTTATGTAATTTTCTTAAACAAGATTCTTCCTTATCATTCATTTGTTGACTTTTTGTTTTTATAGTTGATGGTTTGGCTAAGATTCATTTTTGAGAGTTTTTTATCTGAAAATCTAAGAAAATATTAACAGTTATAGTTATTGTATTCAAGAGTTAATCAGCTTTTAAAATTTCATATCAATTTTTGCAACCTTCGTTTATTTGATTTTATTTATTTATATTACCATTGTTATACTGGGTGTCCTAATATCTTTTTCTGATCATTTTATAATTTTGAAACTCAACTTATGCAATGATTTTTCTTTGACTTACTCCTTCAATCTATTTGGTTAATTCTTGTCCATAATAATATTTGCAAAGCGTTTGTGACGATTAGGCACTAAATCTCTAATCGTATATAATCGTTAATCGTTCGTCTGACTATGACCAAAAATTCACCATTGCCCATGCACGCATACAATTCTTTCGTCCATGTTCATTTTCTTTAAATACTTTTCTTAAGCAACCTATTTTTTTGCTAACCAACAAATACACAATACAAAATAGCAATACCTCGTATTATCTTCAGATCCTTGGCGACATAGTGGGACACAAGAATTATTCATTGGGAATCTCAAATGTTGCTTGTTTACGACACCTAATCGTGGTTTCGTCTCTCTGAGTAGAATGCCATAAAGTAAAAGACGACTGTCTTTGACTGCTAAAATGTTTCGGCTTCCTACTCTTCTCCGTCGATCATGTTTCGCCCCACACACGGAGCCAGGCGATTGGCGTGCCTAGCCATTGCATTTCCTCTTGGTAGTTTTTGGATACAATAGATTAGGTCATTTCTTCGTTTGATAACCTTGTACGGACCTACCCCGGTTCTTTGTAATCTCAGCAATAGCCAAACCAAATCTCCAACTTGGACACTGATGTAATACTGGTCTCTTATTCTGTCACTACCTATTTAAACATTACTGCGGGCATTCTTGTAAATGGAGTTCAACTTCTAATGAGAGTTTTTGACATGCTCATTGTCGGCTACTTCATTTTTCCCAGGTCTCAAACTTAGGTCACAAGAAAGCCGAATTTCGCGCCTGAAGCAACACTGCAGCTGGAGTTGGTCCAGTTGATCTTGTACAGAGGAGCGATAGTCAGCGACCCATCGAAAGTCTCTGTCTTTTTCTGTGAATTCTGTTAGCAACTTTGCAATATCTGCAAGCCCACGAACAAAGCGACAATAATTAATGCACAAGTTTGGAAAGCTTGGTAACTTACGCCTGTTTTTTGGTTGGGCAATTCTTGGACTGCAAAAATCTTATCAGAATTGACCACTACTGCATTTTTTGATATCAGATGACCAATATACCTAACTTCTTTCTGAAATAGATTACATCTTTGTGGGATCAACTGTTGATTTGTCTTACATAGTTTCAGGAAAGCATCGTCTAGATTTTTTAAATATTTATCAGATACGTGGTCAACCGCAATAACATTGTCATGGCAGACTAGGCAGGCCTTCCAAAACAAATCCCTTAGAATTAACTCCACTAATCTCTCCAACTTTGCTATAGGTTAAACGCAGTAGTAAAAACAGTTTTCTCACCAACCTGACAGTAACTGCTCTTCATATCCATATGGGAAACCATTTAGCACCAACTGGAATGTCCAAAGTATTATCGATTCTGGGCGACCGATACCTGTCTTTCTTGGTCACACTGTTCATCACGATTATGACTTAAAACTAGCTGTTCCTTCACTCTTTTGACCTTAGAAGCTTAATTCACCCAACTAAATGATTAAAAGATTGATACTGTAGCCACATATGTGTGTGACACTAACATGAATAAATATAGCGCAGGAAGGCTGCGTCTATAAGAATAGTCTACCTTCTAAATCGTTTTGTAGATCACCAAGATAAGGATAAACTTAAGGTGTGTAAGGAAATATGTAATACAAAATTTATCAAGAGACACTGAATAATAATTTATTTAAACAATTCTTAATGTAGATAAACATTACAATAAGGTAACATTATTAGTAAGTCAATATTACGCTAACTACGTAGATACCTGTTGAAAACTGCTATCATTACTGCCGTATATCGTACTTTTTAATACTGAAACATTATGTCAGTTTGGTACAAGACTATACCAGTCTAAAACGAGAAGATGTTATGATCAGAGAAAATCATCAGTAGAAAAAGTTAGAGATTCTTGTAAAAACTCTGCAAAATTGAACTTGGATAATCTTGCACCAAACTGACGTAAGCAGAAATATAAATCGATCATGTTATTCTAATAGTCTTAAAACACCCTATTTAATATAGTTCATTACTAATTACAATCCTACTTAAAAACCATGTAGGTATAACAATCACAACCAAAAAACATTTACATATCTAAAGTTGGGTAAGTAGTAGAAATTAGCACAGCCATTTTAAATGTTAACTACTGAAGCTTTACAACGTTGCATTTATTAACTCCATATGTGATTGTGCTCGATTGTTAGTAGTATTGTTATATCTATTATAAAAGTATCTACCTACAGTAATCAATTTCCCCACACAAATTATAACACAAATTATAATTAAAAGGATCTCGAATATACTCATTTTGTTATGTTGGTGACTCATTGCCTGGTGATGATGCTTAAAATTACTTTTAGCTTGATTGGCATTGTGGTCGAGTTTTGAATTCATTTTTGTCAAACGTTCAATTAAATCGGTAAAATGGTGCATCGTTAAGTGAGGAAGTACACTATTGTTCTGCTGCTTAGCTAACGCATCTACTGTGATTTTGGTGTCGTTAAGAAGGGTTTCTAATTTTGATAAGTCTACTTCAACTGGAAGTGATTTTGGTTCTGTATCCGTACAAGATACTCCATTAATTTGATCGACACTATACAGATCGTTTTGTCTTGCATACTTTATTTTATGCATAAACAATGTTTGCAAGATTTCTCGTAATTCAGAACAAGGAAGGTCGTTGTCGGTTATATTAACAGCATTTAAGCTAGGGGAAACTTTTATTAACAAATCGATTTCTAATTTAGATAGTCTATTGGAACTAACTGAAATTTCTTGCAATTGCTTTTGATCTGACAAAATTAGCGCATTGAATGTGGAGATTTTATTATTAGAAAGATCTAGATATTTCAAATTAGCAATACTTGAAAAAATATTTTGCGACAAAGTCGATAATTCATTGTAACTGAGATCTAATCTACGCAGGTTTTTTTGGTTATAAAATGTTCCTTCCGTTAACGTCGTTATTTTGTTATGACCCATTCTTAAAGTTTCTAGTTTTGTAGAAAACGTTATAGGTTGCACTTCAACTATCTTATTAAAACTAACATCTAACTCTGTTAATTCTACAAGATCTTCAAAACTATCTGACGAGAGGCTTTCTAAGTAATTATAGGCTAAATTTAAAATTTTTAAATTTTTCAATTTTGCAAATGCTAATTTGTCGATTGTCTTGATGTTGTTATTCTTAAAGTTTAGTTCGCCCACCCCTTCTATTCCTTCGAAACTGTTTGCGTACAAGGTAGTCAAATTGTTATATGATAAGTCTAAATGTGTATTGACATGGTAAATATTTGGTGATGATACGCGTAGCTTAAAATCAATAAATGCTCCCGGTTTCAGAGTCTTGACAGACAGATGCGAAAGACCATATACACGTAAATAAGTGAATCCATTGATTCCCACCTCTCCTAAACCAGAGAAAGCTCTAGTTTCTATAGTATCAATTGTGCTGTTTTCTATTCGAAGGACTTGTAAGTTGGGTATTCCATTGAAAGCGTTGGAATTTATAACACTTATGTGGGAATTCTTCAAATACAGGAATTGAAGTGTAGACATTCCATTAAAAGCGTTACCCTTTATTTCCAATAAGTCAGAATCTGTTATTTTAAAAGACGTAACATCACTTAAACCACTAAAAGCATACTCATCTATTACTTTTATTCCAGCATTCAAGTATAAAAACTTTAGTTTTGACAATCCACTGAATGTGTAACTTGAAACATATTTAATTTTATTTTTTCCTAAATCCAAAATAAACACCCGATCCAGACCTCTAAACGCTCCTGATTCTACAGTTTCGATATTTAAATCACTTAAATCTAACTTTGCTACTGAACTTAAACCATAAAATGTATTATTTTGTAACGTGCTAATATTATTTCCACTTATAGTCAAAGTGTCTACCTTATTCATTCCTTCAAATGCAAACGCTTCTATTACCGACATGCTGTTGTTCACCAAAAACAATTTCTTAAGATTTGACAATCCTTTGAAAGCCCTACTCGCCAAAGTTTCAATTCTGTTGTTATTCAGGTCTAGAATATTTACATTTTCTAATCCGTTAAATGCACCAGATTCTATACTACTGATACTTAAATTAGATAAATTTAGACTTTTCAAGTTGGTTAATCCATTAAAGTTATTTAACGTTAACGAGGCAATAGAATTATTTGATATGTTTAAGCCTGTTAGTTGATTCAGTCCCTCAAATGCGTTAGCTTCTAATGAGGAAATTTGATTGCCTTCCAAAGTTAGATTTTCTAATTGGGATAATCCATAAAATGTATTTTCTTTAATTAATTTGATTTTGTTAAAACTTAAATCTAACCGTGTTACGTTAATTAATCCTTCAAAAGCACGGGCATCCATGGAATTAATGCCTAATTTTGTCAGATTAAGTTCCTCTAACTTCTTTAGACCCGTAAATGTATGCGTTTGTAATTTGTTTAAAGTATTATTGGTCAATGTTAGAAGCTCAAGATTATTTAGTTCGTAAAAAGCATTTATATTAATTTGTTTAATTTTGTTACTGTCTAGATTTAGAGTCTTTAGGTTAGGCATTCCTGTGAAATCGTCGGAACCCAGTATTTCTACGTCATTATTATCCAGTTCCAAAGTTTGAAGACTATTGAGTCCATTAAATGCACCTGTTGCTATTGCTCCAATAGATGAATTTGTTAAATAAAGTTCCTCTAAATTTTCTAAACCGGAGAAAATATTTGCACTCAGGTAGTAATAAGAATCTCCAGTTAAGTATAGATATTTGAGGTTCTTTAGTGATGAAAATATATTTGGTGTCAGATATATATTGTTATTGCGTAACGCTAGCCATCTTAACTTCGGTATACCTTCAAATGCCTTGGGATCAATTTCCCAAATTTTATTATTATCTAAATCTAAATATTTCAACAACTTCATTCCCGAAAAAGCTTCATTTTCTATTTTTATTATAGACTGGTCAGTTAAGCTTAACCAATCCACATGTTCCAATCCAGTAAACGTGTGGGTTTTTAAAACACGCAGGTGATTGTTATACAGCGTGAATCTTGTAAGCCTTTTTAAATCAATAAAGGAATTTGCCTCTATGCTTGTTATATTGTTGTTGTCTAAAGAGAGAGAACTTAACATAGTTAAGCCTGTAAACGATGTAGCATTTATACTTTGGATTTTGTTATCTGCCAGGTGTAGATGTAAAAGTTTGTTTAGTTTACTAAAAACACTTCCCTGGAATGTGACAAGATGGTTTTCGTTCAACATAAGAGTATCGAGTTCCACCAAGTTATCAAATGCTTCCGAGGTAAGTTCTTTTATCTGATTGTATGCCAGGATTAACGTTTTCAGATTTTTGTTACATTTGAAATAATTTTCTATTTTAGTTAGATTATTATTTCCCACATTTAATTCTTCCAAATTTTCAAAATTACACAGTAACGTTTCTAACGAGGTCAGTTTATTGTGACTCAAATCTAAAACCTCCAACGTTGCAATTTTGGGCAAGTTAGACGCGTGTATGGTTTTAATTCTGTTATTGCTCAAATCGAGCGTTTCTAATTCTCCCAGTCCATTCACTATATTAATCGTTTCCAATTTGTTGTGATCCAAAAACAACCTCTTCAGGGTTTTAAAATTTCGAAAAGGATCTTCTTCGATAGTTTCCAGTTTATTGTTACTTAATCGAATTTGCTTGTATTCATGAGGATGTTGAACAGCTAACGTTCCGTTCTTCAGAATATTTATCTCCGAATGGCTGATGTCCAAATTTGCACACGCATTTTCTTCATCATCACTTTCAGCATATTCGTAGTCGTAGTTGTAATCGTGATCGTGATACATATTGGCTAGCTTGGATTCTAGATTTGTTGGGTTCATTTCGACACATTTTAATGTACTGCACGCACCTTGTCTCCAATAACATCTGGGATCCATGCGTACCACTGATAATTGCGATAGCAGTAGCAGACACAGAAACTGAATGGTTTTCGTTAATGTACTCATTGCGACAACCTGCAAATGAAATCCAATTAATTTTTCGTATCACCAGGATTTTACAAAGAAAGGTTGTAGGTCTCAAATGTGTTATTAAAAAGTAAACAGCATATTAGTAGTATAAGTAAATATAAAGGAAGATAAGGGCATACGGTAAACAAATCAATAATGAGATACAAAGATCTAATTTTAAGTAATTTTCAGAAAATGTAACGGATGGAGCATCGTTAGCATGGCAAAGAATAACCTTTATGAATAATTATAATCAAAACGTATTGTTAGTTAAGATATTCTTGTAGATATGCACATAAACACAGACGAATGTGATAATTAATTCAGGTAACATTTGTATATTAGATCATTTATAATCACGTCACGAATGTTTTTATATAAACGATAAATACAAAATACAAACTGGTATACTGCTAATTCTAAGTAATAATATAAAAAACTGATTCTACTGGAAATTCCGGAATGTACATAAAAATTTGAAATAAAGAATTTGAAGAAAATGCATGGATACTTTTCAGTTATATGTAGTATGAAGTCGAAAACCTTTATTAAACATAAATTCTAAAAAAGGTACTCATTATATAATTAATAATAGAAAAGATTCTTGTTCTTAAGTTTTTATAGCATTTCACTAAAGCAAGTGGGCAGATGTTCAGTATATTTTACCTACCTTTAAATATGATAACTAGCACTCCTATAACACTAATAAAATCACAGAAAATTTAACAAACAAAAAACTTTAAGGTTTTATTGTTCACAGAACGTTTACGTCGACTTCATTCACCGCCAGAGATTAACAAAAGATTTGTATCACGTTTCACTTTATATATCCAACATACAGTTATTACAACATTTCCTAAAATATGTTTACGTCTCAGATTCTCTTTAATAAATAACATAATATAAATGTAATAGATGTTATCAACCTTGACACCATAATTCTACTTATCTTAGTTCATGTGCAAGAAGTCAGACGTGATTGAATTCGAAGTAATCAGTTTTATGTGGTATCTACTTTACATTTGCGGAAAGTTTGTCACGTCTAATCATCTTAATTCTTGTTTATTAGATTAAGGCTGCATCAAGAAGCTTTTCACAATGTACGATATACTTAACTCGGTAACATTATGATACCCTAAATGTCAACTCAGCAGCAATGTGCAGCATCTGTGACATATGTGTACACAGATGTAAAAAAATCCTAATTGTTGTGTGAAAATATTCCACACTATTAATTTTGTTCAACATGTATCTAGTATGTATCAAACAATAAAACTTAAATAATCTCTCTATAGCTAAATAAACCAACTAAATTTTTGAATGCATTGATAAAGAGAAATTAAAATTAAATAAAAAATAAAAATAGATTGCACCCCTGTCTTGTTCTATCTTCAGTTTGATATTGTTATTTGCTTGAACTTCTAAATGTTATTGCTTCATTTTGAACTTTTCCAGGAAATATTTGTCAAACTTCAAACAGTTGTGAGGTGTAAGAATAAGAACTGACATTGGTGGTAAAATTTTTGATAAAATTAGATTGATGCTAGACAAATACGAAAAACCATCAATTATAACAAACCTAAAGTATTCTCCATTAGTAATCGGTACTACGCTGATTTGAAGAACAAAATATTTTTTTTGTTAGGAGAAGACTGCGATCTGAAATATTCAGTACTAGCATCATCATAACATTTTGTTTTCTCGCCCAATATAAAATCTCAAATCTTCAAAAGAATCATAGTGTTATCTTCTTTCAGCTTTTTTTATCTAATTCGAAGAATACAATATTTTACAAAATCAAACACCAAGAATGATTCATCTACTGAATTAAAAATATATCAAGATTGTTAAATATTGTTGAAAACTTGAAACCTAAGGCTGTTTTATTAGGAAAGCGCTTTTATTATTTCTTACGTTTTCCCTAAAATAGATCAAGCACTGAAGATTTCTGAAGAATAAAAACTGATAATGAGACACAATTTGAAAACCAAAATTTCCTTTGGTTTAATAACAATTCACTTAGTATTACGTTGAATACAGTTGTTTATAATTATAATGTATGTATATGACGTGTATGTTATTAACAAGAAAACAGCCAAAATAAAGTACAGTAAGAAATTAAGATAACATATACATACACATACAATTACTCCAGATGACCTAATAGGTCTTCCCCGTCTTTTAATGTAAGTCGTGAAAATATCAACACATTTTATTTGTGAATAATAAGATAACCGAGATTGTTTATGCTTAAATATACCATATAGGATTATTCAATAATAATATTGACCTCTGAGATCTCATTACTAATTATTTTCAGCCAGTATCGGCTGATAAATTGAACAAAAAACGCCGCTTGTATGTAGATCTATATTTTTAAATTTCATTCGATTCTTGGAAATTATATTTAAGAAGGAACACGCACAAAGTGCAGTTCATTATTTATATAAGTTTTCTTAGAATAATCTTGGTTCAACCGATTGATGTTTAATGATTCAATTTTGGATCATAACCTCAAATGGCAATACTGACTGCCAATAAGAATACTGTTTCTAAAATTCTACTAAATATATTTTAACACATTAAATTCCTATTTTTTCTTTACACAACAGCATGCAATACATTTAGTTTCTGCATAATGGTTATTGTTTTAGTTATGCAGTCCACTCCGGTTATAACCATCTAGGGACCAGTAGGGACCAAGAAATACTTACGTTATAGGCGGAAGTCCGTAATAAAAATTAAATATTCTTTTTGTAGATTTTTATTTTTTTATTGATAGAAATACAAAGAACTCGTAGAATTAAATTTATAAACAAAAATAAACAATAAATACAGAGGCGAGACCTAGGAAACTTTGGACACTGGGAAACATTGCACGTTCACATCTCGCGCCCTTTCAACATTAACATAACCTACTTCCGTTAGCATGCGCTCCTTTTGATGCTCATACCAGACGACGTGTCTGATTTGAGTTCATGTCAATTTGGGAAACATTGTTTTTAGGTCGCTTGATGTAATTTTTTAGACTACGCTCCAAGAATTCTCAACTCAAAGTACGTACATAGATATTGTAGAATATGTTTTATTGCTCTTTTTAATGCCCTTTTGAGCACTTTGTATACTGGTTTCTTCCGGGACAGGTAGCCAAAGTCTCCCAGGTGTTATTGTATGTTTTTAATAGAACAGTTTTGCAGTTGCTCACTCACTTTATGTGGTTTTAGATGCCAGCTACGTATAAGAGAATTACTGCCCGAGAGTGGAACTCGACAAATACCCGTAAAGCCATCGAAGCAGTGTTACAAAACAAACTATCAATAAAAAACGCCGCTAAAGAGTTTAGAAAAAAGAAATCTCGCTTGGACTACTTAGTGAAGAGAGCCCGAGAAGACGTCATCGATAAAGTTGCATTAGACCCTGATTTCAGAAAATCTGCAATATTTACTAATACATACATAATACATCCTAAAATGTTTGTCCATGTTTTACGAGCTTTCACCTAGAGCCACCAGACGCCTAGCATATGAGTTTGTCATCGCCAACAAGCTGCAAGTTCCTAAGTCCTGGACCGAACGTAAAACGGCTGGAGAAAGTTGGCTAACCGCGTTTGTCAAAAGACATCAATCAGTTTCAACAAGCACAATATTAGAGTTTTCTTCGGCAAACTGAAACAAGTCTTGCAGCGCCACAAATTTGCAGCCGGCAAAATTTTTAATCTAGACGAAACAGAAATTTCTACGGTGCCAAACGTCCAGAAGGTTTAAAGCAAAAAAGGCGCCAAACAGGTAGCTTCGGGAGAAAGGAGCGAACTGTGACTCAAGTTGGAATCATTTCCGCCATTGATAATGCCCTTCCGCCCATTTGGCTTTTACCAAGAGTCAGGTACGAGCGTAGAATGCAAGCCGAATGCTGACAGGTACTTTACTTATTATCAACAATCATGAGTCACGTCTCAGCGTCGAAGCTCTTGACTTTGCAAAAAAAATGGAATTGTGGTGTTAACCTTATCACCCCACACGTCTAACAAGTTGCAGACCCTAGACAAGACTGTCTTTGGTCCTTTCAAATATCTTGTTGCCAGCTATCCCAAAACTGGAATTTTATCTTTTGATCCTAACATATTTAAAGACATTGATTTCATGTCCTTTTTTGTTTCCGACCGTGAGGCTCATTTAGTACCATCCATTAGTGCTGCTGAATCCACTTACGCTGACATGACTGGTCAGCACTACCAATCACTCTGCTCAAACGATACGATTAGCCCTCAAGAGGGCAACTTTCCTGTGGCTAAGACTTCAACCTCTGCCATTCCAGCTCAACTTAGCATGGAAAATACGGTGATACGCCTAGTTTCGCCTAAAGACATACATCCATATCCAAACGAACAGACACGGAAGGAAGTGTGTGATTGCCACCCATACACCTGAGAAGATGCTAATTGAAAAGAAAAGGAAATAGAAGATGCCGATTAAGCGAAGATTATTTGAAGTGAAACCTTCTTCCGAAGAGGAGGATAATTTTAGCGTCCATAGTGGAAATTCTGAAATTAACTAGGCAGGAAAAAATAGTGACAAGGAGGAGCCAGAAGAAGAAAATATAGACCTCGCTTCTCCAACTGTTGGAGATTGGGTGGCACTTAAATACAATGGAGACCTTTTTCCGGGGCAAATAAAATTTATTAATGGGTCGAATGAACTCATTCAGTGCCTGAAAAAGCAAGAAAAGTATTATAAGTGGCCTGTCAGAAACGACATCATGGAATACTGATCTAAAAAGATAAGAAAAATTCTCAAACCACCCAAACAACTTTAGAGGGGATTCTTTCATGTTCCGGAGTTGTCTCCTTGCGTTTAGGAAAGATTTTTTTACTTAGCTATTTGAGATTTAGGTATACTTAAGAGTAGATTATTTCATATTTGGATCTGACTTGTTAAGAGTGTATAAATAAAACTTTTTTTGCTATTTTGTTACTATCAGTTTCTGTCTCCCATGGCCACGTCCAATGTCTCTCAGAGTCATTATAAACATTTATGAAACAAAATAAAGCTGAAGGTTGATCCTTTGTACGAATCATATAAAAGACCAGATACGTCTAGAAAAGTTATTTGATAAGGCTTCCGAAGCAAAAAGTGTCCAAAGCGTCCTAGATATTGTTATTGTAGAAGGAACAATTCTACATTATGTTTAAGTTGTCGCTTCTGCATATGAACTGATTTTCCTCTCTTTTTCTGTGCTTTATTATTATTATTATCATGATATATACGAGTTGTAATTTCATTGTGTTGTGCAATCTTGGATTAATGTTTTGTCACAATTATTTGTATTAGTTAATCACCTTTACTGGTTCATTTAATAAACTTATCAATAATAATACTTGTGCTTGCGTATCTGTCTACAGATATTTGTTATAATCAATGTCTAACAACTTCTACTTAAAATATTGAGAAATTTTTATTTGGAGCACTTTAGGTCTCTGAAACTGTACAAAGTTATTAATGTGTAATGCGCGGTTTAACATATCATCATTAACATTTGGAATACCATGTAGGTAGAAGAGAACCGTTTTTATAGCTTGTTTAGCTTCGGAAAAGCTTGATATAGATAGAAGGCTCTTGTTCCAAATCACTCTCGCTTTCGATTTCATCCCTGAATTAATCTTCTGGCATATTTCATTAGCAATATCCATATCTGAGTGTACTTCTGATGTTATTAGAGAATCGTCTGCATCTGCGTAATTATCCAAGAACGAATTTCGTCTTCAAAAATCTTTGCTGTCATCCAAGCACGGCTATTGCGGTGAATTTAACTGGTGAGTTTTTTTACATTTTTCATACAACATGGATTTGCATATTTCCCAACGACCAGTAATTTTCTTTTTTCTTTTGATTGCTTTTTGCCAATACACTTTTCTCCTTTGAATTTTAAAGTGCGGTCTGGCGTAAGCTTGTAAAGCAGTCTTGTTTCATCGCCATTAAATATATTTTCTTCACTGTCATTTCTTCGTAAATTTGGCCATAGTTGCGTAACCCACCACTTACAAGTTTGTATCAACACTGGTCGCCTCACCCCTAACATACCAGTAATGCTATGACGAGAATTTTAAATCTTTCCAGCCATCCACAAGAACATACAGATTTGTCCTCCTCTAACAATTCGCTGAACTGTTCGCCTTTTGTCCTTAAAATAGAGCCGCCAACGGGCATATTAGCAGCCTTTTGAATTTTAAACCAATTCAACAACGCGCTATCCACATTTTTGAGGAAAAACTCGCTGAAATTTTTTAATTTCATATGATTTATTCCCAAAAGCTTCCACTATTTTTTGTCTATTGGTCCATATGGTGAAGATGGTTGTTTTAGGTAAACTACTTCTACAAATTTCTGCCTGAGAAATGCCATTGTGAATACTGTTAATAATTTCTATTTTATTGGACAAAGTAATTGCTTTGCGCTTTGTAATAGTTTTGTTTCCCCCAACATGGTTAATTATTAAAGCGCTTATGTTGTTTGTTACAGGATGAATGTTTGGAGATATATTACAATGCTCCTGAAAGGTAAATTTCAAAACAGAGTTGGAATATCACTATGGAACTCAAGATTTGCACCTCGAATCTCCATTCAATCTCCATCCTTCCTCTTTATCTCAAGATTACATTTTGACTACCTCTTGTTTTCCCTTTTAAAATTACCTAAAATTTCACAGAATATGTTTAACTCCTTTGGTTAGACGATAACAGCAATATATGTAGTTCTGTAATAGCAATAAAGATGGAGAACACCTTGTCACCTTTGACTATTTTTGTTATAGTTTATCTCATTTCTGTAATTCCTGTTAAATTTTTGTTGTGTTGGTAACGAAACCTAAACACTAGGATTTTTCATTGAGAAATGTTGTGACAGTATTGTTATTTGTTTTTATTTAAAATCAGAGGTTAGATTGTCATTCAGAAAAGGTAAATGTTTGCATTTCGTAGAGTTACCTTTTGTTGTTTGTTTATTATTTGAAATAAAAATTTATTTTTTGTGTTTATTGCCCCAATATTAATTGTAATCAAACTAATTTGCACGTAAAAACGAATTTACTGCATTTTAACCATATGTTGACATCTGACATTCGTTTGATAGAAGATTTTCTAGTGAGAAATGTGTAACTAGAAATAGTGACACCAACATAAATAAGTTTGGGGTGTAACAGTGCATGCAACTAAAACTCTAAACATTGGAAATGGATTGGAATTATAGCAATGAGATAATGTATAGTTGCCATCTTGACAGTGACTTAATTTTATTATATTAGAAACTAACCTACTAACAAAAATAAATTGAAAGTGTTCTAACCACAGGAATTATCCATGTTGCATAGCATGTTACGTAACAGGTAGTGGTAGTATTTTGTTATTAAAACTGTAATTTATTTTCTGCTTTTTTAACTTTTATGTAGATAAACTCAAACATCAAATTTACAAATTTATTACATTACTTAATATGTAAACATATACCATATAATGTAATAAATTCATATTTTATAAAATAAAAATCAAAACGTAATCAAGACATGCGTTTCAGCTTCACAGGTATCTGATCTCACTTTGATATAAATGGATGTCCAAAAACCTGCAACATCAACTTTATGTATAAAAACAATTTATGTTAACAACAAAATTTATTATTTATTTGATTTCTTTAGTTCTAGAAAATATATGTTCCTAGTTGAATACGATGATAAAAGTTATTGGACACCCATTGATTATAATATAAATATAATTGAAGGGGCAGATGGATAAAGGTGCTATGAAGCATTTTGATTTTTTTATATATTTTAAACCATCTATTACAGAAAAGTAAGTTGTACTCGTTACAAGATTTTGTTTCGAAATTAAATATTGTTAAGAGTAGTTAAACATTATTGTAAGCTTGAGATGATAACACACATCTTTTCAATTTTTAATTAGTAATTAAAATAATCAATACAAAATTAAACCAAGCACTAGTTAATAAATAAATATTTAAAGATCACTAAGCCTTCATAGCAGCTTTCATTTTGGCTTGTTGATATTGTTGCTGCAAGCGTTGTAGAGCCTCACGATGCGAGTCCTGCTTCTTTTCCAATGATACGATTAAATCATCAGAACGCTTAATTTCATTATTTATATAATCAATACGTTTAGTTACATTCTGCTTAGCTTCAACAATCTCGGTTTTTATTAATGCTGGTCCAATTGCCTTATATACTTTTCTATCAGCTGGTAAGCGGTCTAATTCTTCTTTTACAATTTGGTTTTCATTCAATTGAGCATCTAACTGCTGTCTGGTAGCAACAGCCTTTTGAAATTCTAAAAACGTGAATAAAAAAAGTTAGGTTATATGCACTTTCTCCATCTAATTTAATTAACTTACCTTTCTGAGTATTTTTGAATGAACTTAACTCATTTTCTAGCTTTTTTTGAGCATCTTCCATTTTATAATTTGTATTTAATTTTAATTATTACAATTAAAACCGTATAAATCTAAATTTAACTTTACAAATGGTCTAAAACCAACCACTTCAACATTTAACTTCACTCTTAACCTTGAAACCAGTGGCGTCGTCGATTATTGTTTTCAGCGTTTTAGGGTACGTTTATGTTGAAGCCACGATAAAAGATAAGAGCGACGATAGTAGCAAAGCAACGAACGATTAGGTAAGCATTAATTTCATATGGAACTGGATAAGATGAAAAAATATAGGAGAACATAGATCACGTGAAAATTTTCTTACTTGTTGTATTAACGAGAGATAGTTTAAACAGTGTAAGAAATAACAAATACAACTTTATTTCCACAATAAAAAATATAAAAAACTACTTATACTTTTAATATCAAACAAACAATCAATTTAAGTCTGAAATATCTGATATAATCGATGCAAAATGCCACCAAAATAAAATGTTTTTTTTCTATTCTTTAATAGAATAATAGAAAACAGAAAAATATAGGTTTACTCCTGTATTCAATAGTAAATAGGAGATTTTAGTTAAATATAGGAGACACTTATTAACTATAGGAGATCTGGCAACTCTAATATGAAATCATTTGCATTTCTTCACTCCATCGCTCCATACTTTATCAAAAAAGTTGTCACCGATTTTGGACAAAATATAATCAAAAGTTTCTGGTTTCATTCTCATATATTAAGCAAATTTTTATAGGTACTTTCTTAAGTCATTGTAGAGATGATGAATCTCACCAAATTGTGTGTTTATGGGATGTGCTGTATATTTTTCAGAAAGTACCACTAAACTGCATTTGAAGAAAGAAATATCTCATCTTCTGAATCACTTATATTGTCTTTTACTATATGCTTTTTAACGTTTCTATTGTTAAAATTGCAAAGCGAATAGTTTTATAGAGCTAACCTGATAGAATCAATATAAACACCACAATGAAAGAAAGTTTCGCATTGCTTTTATCGTTGCTCTTATCATCGTTCCTATTGTCTTTATCGTTACTCCAACATATACGTACCCCTAAAACTATAGAAATAAAAGAAGTAAAAATTCTGATATAATCATAAAAAATTTATTACAAAAGTCATAATATTTTATTGTATGTTCAATTAAATGCAGTAAGTAAATATAAGAAATTAATCAGATTGAAAACCCCACACTTTCAAACTACCAGCATCACGTTTTCTATCATATGTATCCTTATCATCACAAGCATATGCCAAGAAATATCGAGATGGATGCCAAGCAACAGTAAAAGTAGCTGCATCTACAGATATATCAGCAATTTTATCACCTGTCTCAACAAATGCTATATCAATTATTAAATCTTCAGATGCAGATGCAAGAAGTTGACCATCATGACTAAATGATATCGTTCGAACTGGCCAATCCATTCTAAAATATATGCGCTTTTAGTTTATGATAAACACAGAAAGAGAAACATCACTTACCTTGTGAAAACTCTCTGACATGCTAATTCATTAATATCCCATAAAGAAACTAAAGCATCAGCACTGCCAGTAGCAAAATATTTACCTGTTGGATCAAACTCAATACATATACATGTGCCAGGATGCGCTTTTAAAACATGTTGTAATTCTAAATCAGGATAACTATAAAGCAGAAAAATTAAATCTCTGGTTAAATTCGAATAAATATTTAGTTTTACCTTAAAATATGGATACAGCCTTGTCCATTAGTCAAAAAGAAAAGATCACTAGTGTTATTCCACGATATTTCATTTACTTCAAAATTATATTGTTCTTCACTTTTAATTTTATGTGTTCTAGCATCAATAAATGTAACTAAATCTTCTTTATTACCAACAGCTATAGTATCACCGTTAGGTGCCCATGTTATATTTATATTTTCACCTTTTGTATTAATTGTAGCTACACATTTCTGCATCCTTGTATCCCATATTCTTACTGATTTATCACCACTTGCTGTACTAAGTAAATCTGAATGTGTTTGGTGCCAACACAACTGATCAACGGATCCACCATGCCCTTTAAACGTGGTCTCTTTATTCTAAAGCAATTCATTTAAAGAACACTAGCAATAAGCAAAATAATAACTTAAAATAGCTTACCAATCTTTCCCTATCTAAAGTGTATATTGATACTGATTTGTCAAACGAGCCAGAAGCTAAACGTTTGCCATCACAACTCCAACCAACCGAATGAACTTTCGCAGAATGTCCTATATATTCTTTAAACTTGTTATTCGATTTAAAGTGGTTCTGGAGTTTTTCTATTCTTTCTGCATACATTTTTTATTAATTCTTTTTAAATTAGAAAAACATAATTCCATAATTCACCCTACAGAAGCTTCTTTTATAACTAAATGGTGTGAAGTTAGGTAGATAATAGATTTTAAATTTGGGCGCTAACAATAAATTATTTTCAATAATGATTATTTTCATTCAGCAATTAGAAATATTGTAAATAACATAGAAAGCAATAATGAAAGATAATGTAAAGTTAACTTAAGTAAATACTAATCAAAGAATAGATTTTAACTATAAAATAGTGGTAAGCCGCTTATCAGCAACGTTATCTTAACAGGAAATTTACTTCCCTTATTTAAACACTGCTGGTTTTGGTTTACTTTTAAATGCATAAGCATACAATTATTAGTTTAGTTAAAAGCGTATCATCATAAAGATTTGTGCACAGAATTTTGCAAAAACGGAATAAGATTAAAATGGATTCGGACCTTTTAGAAAAACCCGTTCAAAAATGTTTATATCGACAATGTTCTACAGAAATGCGTTTATCTCCAGTGCATTTATCCGATGAAGACGATGATTCTTGCGAAGAGGAAATCGAGCAGATTTGCAGAACACCAAAAATTGTTGATTTCGTTTTGAAACCTAACGCAAGACAAGAATCTACAAATCGAAGTGTCTCCAATTCTGACCATTTTGGAAAAGTAATTGCTGAAATGGCAAAGAAAAATAAAGGAAGAAATGTGTGCAGGGATAATGAGGAAGAGACCATAGAAAACTCTGAAGCATTGACAAATAAACCAGAAAGAGAAACGCTTGAACAAGTAATTGGAGAACTTACAAAAAGAAATGAAGATGTTGCATTCTCGAAAGAAAAATGTGATTTAGTTAGTGGTAGAGGTAGCAGTGTTGGACTTATTAAAGGTATTAAATATTAATTCTTATTATGATAATGGAAAAATTATTGTTAAATGTATCGTGTAAAACCATCTTTGTATATATTACTAGTTTAAATCGTTTAAATGCAACTTTAGTGATGTAATCAAACCTAATTTCATGCAGATTTACAAACGTCAAAAATGGCATCGCCCAGACCTAAGTCACCTCGTCCAGTTGTTTCAAAAACTGACAAAGAGGAATCTTTTTGGGATAAAATTGGCACATTAGGCCGTAAGAAACGCATAAAAGAAGGTGAGTAATTTTCATTTTGTGTGTAAGATTAAAATTACAAAATTGGAGCTGTATCCTTTTATGGTTATGTTGCCAAACAGTAGGTGTGGCTTATAATTTGGTAATTACCTAATAAGAATTATTTATATCAGTAATGTCATACAAGAAATTATTAAAGTTATATTTTAGTGCAAGAAGTTGAAGCTGAAGGAAAGTATGCTATCGATTCTCCAGGTAGTCCTAATGCACCGATTGTACCACCTGAAGAATATGCATTGGGTAAATTTGCTAATATATCATCATGTCTGTTGTGATATTAAATATATTTGCAGAAGAGAATGAAGAACGATGTATGATACAACCACATGCATTTGATGATCCGAAACTTCAAGAATTAATACAAGTGTTAATTGAATGGATTAATGATGAGCTAGCTTCACAAAGAATTATTGTTCAAGATTTATCAGAAGATCTTTATGATGGACAAGTTTTACAGAAGCTTTTGGAAAAGTTAACAGGCGATAAATTGGACGTGCCAGAAGTTACACAATCTGAAGAAGGACAAAGGCAGAAGTTGGCTGTTGTTTTGGCTCATTTTAATAAGGTAAGATGGACATTAAAAATGAAAAAATGAACATTTTAGAATCAATTGTAAAACTCAGAAAATCATATTAATAATATAACCTCAATTTTTGACAACTTGTCACAATAAAAAAAAAGAGAGGTTATAGATTTCTTTTTGTTAAAATGAGTAAATAACCGTAAGCGACGGAGATTAGTTGATCTGTCATGTTAAGAGCTGGTGACGTATTTGCATCAGTGGTGTAATGTTAACTAAGGTATGCATGCATGTAAGGTATACACAGGTAAAGGATGTTGATATCCACTAAGCCACTGATAAATAAATTGTTTTACCTGAACTACATTGTTGTCTTATGAAAATTGGGTGTGTATGATCAGCGTATAGATATTGACAAGTAGACAAACTCTTAGAAAACGCGGGAAATTAGCTCGGACACAAACACATGAGCTGGCTGGTAGTACGCGTTTCTATAATAGATGTCACGACGGTCAAACGCAGCGCGAGGTTACCGGCATATAGTAATTGAGGTTAAACCAGTGTCCTACACGTTTTCTGTGCACGTTTTCATAGTTTTATATATTTATTTAGCGCTGATGAATTTTTACAAATATGTCTTTGAGGAGCATTTGTATGGTGAAAGGGTGCCGTGCAAATAACGAAACGTTTAATGTACATTTTTTAAATTTTCCAAGAATAAACACAAAGGTAAGGAACAAAAGTTTTGTTACTTCTGATTAACTATAATGATGTATTGATATAATAATGTAGATATGAAGAATGGGCATGTTTTAGCGGAGTCTATGATGTGTACCAAAATAACTTAGATGTGTTGGTGCAAAGTTCATATTATAAGATCTGCTCAGCACATTTTGAAGACCATCTCATTAAAGGTAGAAATAAGAAATGTCTTACTGCAAATGCGATATCAACAATAATAACCCAGCAAGCAGCAGAACAAGATACAAGTCAGGTGCTGTTAGGTATGCATATTGAATAAGCTTTTAATAAATATCGTAGTAGTATTTACTAATTCAACTCATCTAACGATGACTGTTAAGTAATTCATTATTTATACTTTTGAAATAATCGCAAACATATATTTATATCATTACTAAAATTCATTAAATTGCAAGAGGAATATTTGTAGTATCCCTATTTAAGAATTTTTTAATACTTTAATTTTCTATTTTATTATAGAGATAAACGATATTTCAAATGATATAATTTAAATGAAACAAATTTAAAGCTATTTCTAAATTTAATAAACAAACAAGTGTTGTTTAAAGTAAGATTATAATGTTTGCTTGTATATTGACTGTTGTTTTCTTACATATTTCATGTTTAACAGATTCTGATGTGCTTATACAAGTACCACCTACAACAGAACCTCTTAATCTTGCTGTAGTACCTAATATGTCTCCACCACTATCTCAAAATATCCAAATCTCAAGTCATTGAGTGAGAGGACACCGAGAAAAAAAGCATTGCGGCTTAAGATTCGTTCATTACAACAACAAGTTCAGTCATTGAGGAAACAGCTGCAGATTGTCAATCAACCACTGCAAGACTATTTTCAACAATGGCACTATTGTTATGATTTTAATTTTTAAATTGAACTTCCACAGAGAACAAATCTGTCAAGACAAAACAGAATCAAAATTAGTTCCAACGGCCCTAACAAAGTATCGGAAATTCATATATAATGTGGTTTGTGCGAAAGTAAGCCATTTCAAATCATAACAAATTAATTATGTCAATGGATATAAAAAATACAAATTGAAATTCAGCATAAGTCAGTCCTGGATTATTTAGTAATTAGTTTAGAAACATAAAATATTTTCAACCTGTACAATAAGTTAATTATTATAGTTAGCAGTTGTATCATATTGCATGTAATTTTGACTTATTTTATTTAAATTTTATAAAACGAGAAATAATATTAATGTAATTGTCGATAAAAAAAACAATAGTTGTACATAATATATGTATAAATAAATAATTTTTTTATAAGTAATATGAAAACAACCAATTTATTTTTTGATTTATGTAAATGTAACCATTGAAGATAGATATTTGTGTACAAGAACAATAATGTATCTAAAATGTATTGTCATAAATTTGATTTCTTTGGATATTTGTGCATGATTTACATCCTCATCTCTAATTTAACACAATGCCATTGTAAATTTGGTAAAATGAAATTTAATAACGAACAATGCAATGGTAGCCTTTCTAGTAATTCATAATGTCTATAAATAAATCTATGCACGCCACTGATACAAGCGCAGCGCCACCAATTCAAAATATCGGTACTACCAGCCAGCTCTTAGTTCAAGGTCACCGGCCGGCGTTTAAAAAGAACAAAAGATTTTTGAAGAGTTGTTCTACTTGTCAATATCTATCCGCTGGTATGATCATCCAGCCAAGTAATATTGATAAGTACAACGTGTTTATATGCGTCTGCAGTCGAGTATATAGACAACTTAACTATGCCATCAACTAAGTGATATTGCCCTTTGTAAATAACATATTTTGGTGCATTACTCAATTTTTATACAGTAAGAAGTTTAATTGTAAAATATCATGAGAAGGTAGGTTTTCTGTAGCAACAACAATGCAGGAATTTTTTGTAAAACTTACATTGTATATCTTGAAAACCAAGTGTTTTTTGATATAAGTTTAGAGTTGTAATAATTTGAAATCCCCACCAAGGTCGTGTAGTTCTGAAGGTTTTAAATTAAATTTGAGGTTACGTTAAGTGTCTTAATAGAAATTTGTGAAAAATAGTCAGTAGTGATTTTTTTGTGCAATTTTGTTGCCGTACTACCTGTATTGATAAGACATTTATAATTATCAAATTATTTACATGAAGTATACATAACCTAAAACACTAAACAAATGACGATCGCGAATTTTTTCCGTTAGAGGCGCTGTTGCTTCACTTCAAATTTGACAAGTTTAAATGTCAGTTCATAAGATTGAGGTTATTAGAATTTAGATTTTAGAAAAACGTAATTATCATTGCCTAAAAACTAAATTAAAGGGCTCGAGTTAAAGGGAGCCAATTTAACAGGTTCTACTGTATATATAACGTTTTCTTTGCTGCATTTAGTAATTAAGAACAAAGATTGTTTAAAATTAGCTTGCAATGGCAATTATTTGCTATCTTAAATAAGCAGTTGCTAACAAAATGTTATTAAAGCAAATAAATCAATTTTGAATTACAGCGTAAATGAATATTTTAAAATAAAAACCAAATTAATTAAAAATTTTTATTGTCACTACTCAATTATTTAATACAGTCTTCAATATAAAAATGGCTATGAAAATGCAAAATACAAGAGACTAGAATTAACCTTGGATTTTGGTTGAATTTCCACTTTTGGTAACCGTTTCGTCCAACTGCAACATTGTAATTTGGTCAATATGTCGAATTTATTTAATATAAGCTGGCAAACCATCGTTCTACTTTGCAGAAAGGCCATCCATTCATTTGACAAGTGCAAGGTAGGCAACCACTTTCAAAACTTGTAAATGGAGTACATTTGTAAAATCGTATGCTAAACAACACACAGTGTTATACAATTATTAAGATCTATTTTGATATAAAAAGCAATCAATCTTATCATATTGATATGATGTAGCAGATAATATTGACTCATGGGAATTTATTTATGTTTGTTCATTTGGTAATTAATTAAATGAACATAATGACAACAGAGGTTTGGCAAGTGCTAAATGAGAATCGAAGATAATTATATATATGCACATATCTGAAGTTAAATAAGCAATATTGTAATCACCATCGTTTTATACGCCTACACTCTACTTCTCTTCTAGTACTCTCATCACAGGTGCAGAGATTGCAACCATATTTAAATCTGTCTCCTGGATCACATTTAAAATTCATAAAATCTCTTAATCCATGACTGTATTTAAAAATATCTAAAATGCTTTCTATATTTAATTTTTTTTTTAATGTAAAAGCATACTTTATTTTACTTACAGTAAACACTGGTGTGTCGGGCTTGATTAGAAATTACATTTAGAAAAAGAGTTACAAATATTATATTCATAATGGTACGAGTGAGTCTCTTATTTACATTTCTAAGTTTGTATGAAAGTATACTTAAACGATGTTTAGATTGTAAAATAATTAATGTTTTATGGTTTATTAAAAATAAATTATAAACAATTATTTTTATTTAATTGCTTAGCATAAATAATAAATTAAGTATAGAACACTAGTAAACCTAAAGGTTGAACACGCCAAAACATGGGCACTTAAAATTTTATTTTATAAAAAAAGTTATTATTTGAACAAAAACAAGGGATACTTTATTTATTCATGTCTTTTACATGTGAACAATATTTGTTTAACCTAATTTACCAGTATATGCCACAGAACATACTTTATGTCGTTTACGATTCATTAGGGTTTGCACGTCCTCATTGCTGACTCTTTTATTACCCCATGATCAGGACTTCTGTAGGTCAGCCACGGAATTTACTTCTCCACTTTTCTTTTTTAAGATGCACTTTGTTAAAAAGTTTTTTTTAGCCACATCATGCAATGACAACTTGGGATTGGATGCAAAAAGCTGTAATACGCGTTCTTCCTTCTTTTTGTTCTTCACTCCTTGTTTTCTTCCGCTTCCTGACTTCCTTTCCACTGTTAAACGGTCTTGAAACTTTTTTAAAACAGAACAAACAGTTGATTGAGGATAATTTAACTTTTTTGCTAGTGCTTTATAACTCCATTAGAGAGAGAAGTTGACGGGTTGTCATGTTAACAACAAATGAGCAACAAGAAATATCAACTGTCGCATTTTATTCCTATGACTACTAGATATGTTTTGTCAAAATAAAAAACAACCTATGTCTCTTATCTTAGCACTAGTAGATTCTTATTCGTGCTCAATTTTTGGCACGTTCAACCTTTGTTGTAATTATTGTAGTCATTTCAGCCTGCCAAACAGACAAATTTAGGTTTCTGAGGTCTTGTAGTTCTTTTCTTATCTGAGCTAAAATAAAAAGAAAAAGTTATTATTTCTTTTATTAGATTAGTGTATAATCAAAAACTAGTACTATTTTGATTGACTCAAGGAAAAAAAATTGTAGGAATTCAGAAACCATGTGAGTGTTAAACCCGATTGACTTTATCAGAAATTAGTTTATTAATTTTAAATGGAACCCCTTATATACTTTACTTTACTCCTGACCTGCTTTGAGAGAACTCAAAAATGATGCAATTGCATCACTGCTCCCTAACTGGTTGCTCTATAATTGCCCTTTGAGACCCGCGAATTGTTACAAATCTGTGAGGTTATGTTAATTTCGTTTTTGTTCTGCATATGAGGGTTGCTATTTATGTATCCGGAATTGGCAACATTGGCGTTGCTAGGCGTAAAGTAAAGTTTGCCATTTTTGACGTGTACGTACCCAGAACGTTTTGTCATCTATCTAATCCTAAAGCCTTTCTACCTTTCAGTGTAAGGCCGTGTTGTCTGTTACTTCGTCTTCTTTTTCCACAATTCTTTTTGTAATGGTTGACATTCCACAGATCTCTTCTGCTACTGATAGGATTGTTTGTTTAAATGTTCTCGATATTTCTTCTATGTTTTTGTTTCCCTCTACGTATTTTTGTATTTGCTTTAAACTCTCTTGGTATTGTTTTTTTGCTTGTCTTTTTTAGCTTATAGCATTTTATTTTCTTCTTTACTGTTTTTCTTCTATTGCCTTGTTCTACTTTCGTCTTGTTTTTCATTGTCATTGTAAATAGTCAATTATGGATTTCTCGTTTCTACTTCTTACTTCCCTGGTTGTTTTGTGAATATCTTTATGCATGAAATGTGCGTTTCTAATTTTGAGTTCGTTTTCAAGACAGAATTAGATTAATCGTTCCCCATTTGAGTTCTTCTCTTCTCATCTCAGCAACAGTGCATCGATCGACTCATTTCGACTTTTGGCGATGAAGCGCCATCTAAAACTACTGTATATCACTGGTTTAGTGAATTCAATCGTGGCCGTCGTTTAAAGAAGGCCGTCCAAAATCGGTGATTGTGCCATGCTGTGCGCGAATTGATAATGCAAAATCGTCATGTGACGTACCGTAAGGTTGGTGCATTAGTATGACAGCATACACAAATTTTACACGAACATTTAGCCGTGAAAAAGATTTGTTCGCGTTGGATTCCGCATAATTTGACCATCGCTCAGAAAAACGCTCATGTCGATTGGTCCAAAGGAATACTCGAAAAATTCAATTGTGGTGCGTCAAAAGCCGTGTATAACATCTACATAGGTGACGAATCTTGGATTTATGCGTATGAGCCCGAAAGTAAACAGCAGTCGACTGTATGGTTCTTCCAAGATGAGCCCAACAAAAGCTGTTCGCGCAAGAAGCATTTCGAAGCAAATGGTCGCCTGTTTTTTTGGGGGGGGATAAATCGACATGTGGCTACAATACCACTGGAGGATCATAGAACGGTCAATTTTAAATGTTACACAATCATTTATTTGCTAGAAGTCTTCGGAAAAATTTAAAAAACAACCAGCGACGCAGGATCATCCTTCACCACGACAATGCGAGCTCTCGCACATCGGCCCAAACATCTCAATATTTGACCGGTTAACACATCGAATTGATGGGTCATCTGCCGTACAGTCCTGATTTGGTACCCAATGATTTCTTTTTGTTCCCTTTCGTGAAGAATAAACTACGTATGTTGATCAGACTGTTTGGACAGTTTTGATGGGAATTGTAAAGTTCAGAGATTCTCCAAACGGTCTTTTGAGGAGCTTCGGCATTTTTTGTTTTTTTATCGGACTTTCTGCCCTACCTCGCGATAGTACTTGCGAAGCTGCGTCGATCGGCGAAAACCAGTCTCCCATAGCCCTTATACTTTCTGAACTACGTGCCCTTCTTGATTTGGACTGTCGCACCCTCTAGCGGCCGAATCGTAAAAAGTACGAAATTGGTTCGGGCGGAAGATGGAAGACACTGAATCGGGGAACCAAATGCCGTTTTGATATCTTCCCAGAATGTCACTCCGATCTCTCCCACGGACGCCTATGGGCTCAAATTTAAGATTACCCGAGACAGAACATTCTTTGGGGGCTCTACACGACAACAGCGCCCTTTGTCCCAGATTGCTAGACCTGCTTATAAGATCCCAATCGATTTTACCCAATTTCGCCGCGTGCATAGGGTAGTTGAAGAACATTATGTTTCACTCACACTCCAACTTAGGTGAAAATCGGCCCCCACAGCTGTGGTAATTGATCCTTATCCTGGCGAGTTAATTTGTGAAGTTATGCAAATTGCTTGATATTGATAGTTTTTCTCACGGATCAGAACAAGGTTCAACTGAACACGCAAATCGCAAGTTTGTCATTACAGACAGCTAAGCTTCCATCTCACCACCGTCATAAAAGGCTTTCCCCAGCAACTATGGTAACATCCCTCTTCATAGATGTTGATTTCATGAAGACTTTGAAGACACTTTTGCAAGTCTATGCCCTTTGCTTTCCCAGTCAGTACAGAGCGGGATGTGGCACCTCATTCAATAATAGAGAAGAGAATGCACTTGTTCAATTTCTTTGATGTTAAAGATCTCACTTGCAGTACTGGTGTGCCAGGATCTGTCATCTTTTGCATGGCAAGAATGTTGGTGTCCAAAGCAGCTACTGCAATCTGTTGTCTGGACACATCCATGCCCAGGGCTGTGCTGACAATGACAGACAGTGATTCCAGTTTTTGGAAGTGGACAGACAACAGGTCTACAAGTTGTATCTTGTTTTTCAGACTGGCGGGAACGTCTGCATCGAGCTACTGTTCCTAATTTTTGACTTTGAGCCGAATCACTTGTGAGCATGCTGGACATACGCCTTGACTTATTTTTTCAAAACTGACCTGGGGAAAAGCTTTTTGAGTGTTCACTGCAGATTCACAAGAACAATTTTGTCGTGGACCACAACAGATGCAAACAGCTTCGCTCGATGTTTTCTGGAAAGTTTAACATCATCAAATGAGAATCCAGCTATATTGTTGTTGGCTACTTTAACGGAATTGCAATTTGTGCTGTTACGTGTAATCCTGAATACAAGGAAGCGTAAATGATCCAAATCTGTAGACCACAGAAAGTAATTCAGAATTTAATGTAAATCTCTTGTACAGGGGATCGATGAACTATTGTAGAAAAATTGTGTTGATAATCTACTGGTATAGATACTACAGGCGATGGAGATTGAACATTTTTATTAATTTTGGAATCTTTATAGCCATCCAAAATAGGTCTAGTTATCATCTTCATTGATTTGAAGTGGAATTGAATGTTACACCATATTAAAGAGTCCTCAAATTAAATTAATTCCCACTACTTCTATTTAGACACTTGAGTAGTGAAGGAACCTATTAAAATATATTTTTAAGTTGATTAAGGTTTACTAACCATTTCTCTATTTTGCAAAAGGACAACCCGTTAAGCTGGCATGTACAAAACCAACAGCCTACTGTATAACTACTTAATGGTAAACACAAGTGGCGTCTGCGACTGGAAATTTTAAAAACTTGCTTTTGTAACAAATTAAGAGTTTTAGTTACAAATAAGAATACATACCATGAACTACTGATTTCACATATTACTTCTCTTCGTGTAGTTTCATCACAAACACAACTATGACAATCGTATCGGAATTTTTCCATTGGTACGCATTTAAATTTAGTATATTTTTCTATGTGATGCCTATCATTTTGGATCGGTCCTGTAATCATTAAGTTCATGCAAGACAGTATTTTCTTAGTTAGTTGGTAATACACAAAGGTAGGTGAGAAATACTTACTAAGCAGTATTAAGTTTCTATTTACACACACAAATAACATATTAAAAATAACGATGAAACCTAGTATATGCATAAGGAGCTACTAAGAACTCTTATGTACAATTTTACATATTTATTTGGGCATAATTTATTGATCTGCTGCAACATGAACAATTGTAATTTATTGATGCGTTTTGTGAAAAATCAGCTTACAACATTTGCAAGTATGATTGCCTATTTATTAAGTTAATTGGTTGTAAAGATATAAACACTTAGGCATTGTTTTTATATAAAACTGTTTGCTATTGTTTTTAGATAGCACCATCTTGCTGAAACTAAAAACTAGCAATGACTAAAAATCAAGAAATTTTGAAAAGTATGCCACCACAATGACTTTAAGGGCACTTTCTAGTAGAAACTTCATTTAGTTTTTCTTCTAATTTCAGCTTTTTTTCTTTCTTTTATTTTACGTAACTTTATGATCAGTATCTTTATTAGGAGTTGTCATTTTGAAATCTACGTTCATGTGGGTCTACACCTAACAGTTTCAGCGTCATTCAGTTATTATAACGTGCAGTCACACTTTTCATTATTATGCTTCTGATTTTTTGTATCGTATTTCCTTTTTGTTGTTTTGCGACATTCCAGAATGACCCAATGACAGAATGACAAAATCAGAAGCGTAAGAAAAAAATATATACTCGACGCAGAGAAGAAGAAACAACGAAAGCAAAACCGAATAATCAATAGGAAGAAAATCTGCTACTAGAGAGAGATGAAAATGAAGTAAAAGCAGTCGGAGAAGACCGCATAACGGCAGAAATGGTAAAAAAAGGAGTCCAGTAGTCATGAGATGGTTAAGAAATATTTTTCAACAATCCTGGGAAACAGAGAGAATATCAGAAGATTGTAAGAGAAATATTATCGTACCAATACACAAGTGCGAAAACTATAGAGCAATATGCTTATCTTTGATATATTCCAGAATGGTAGAAAACAGACTAAGATCGGAAATTGAAAATAAGATGTAAAAAGAACAGGCAGCGTACAGACCAGAGAGACAAACACAAAACCACATATACACCAAAAAAGATTTGATAAAAATAAAGAACTTTACTTAGCATACATAAACCTAAAAGAAGCATTCAATAGAGTATCTCAGAAAATATATAAGGGAAGCACTAGAGGAAATGGAGGTGAACGAGAAGATGAAAAGAATCATTAGAAACATGAATACTAATAGCACAGGAAACAGGCTTGGGACATCTTAATTTGAACCCCGTACTTACACGACTTACTATACGCCGATGACTCATTACTAATTGCAACAAATGAAGGGCAACTCCAGAGGAAAGTAACAATTTGGAAGAAAGAGCTATAACAAAAAGGGTATGGAGATAAACATAGAGAAAAGCAAAGTAATGAAATTAACAAGAGAAAAAAACGAAGAGACTGGCAAATAAGAATACAGATAGATGGAAAACAGTTGCAAAACGTACAAAACTTTGAATATTTGGGAATTATAATCAGTACAGATGACAAGATAGATGAGGAAATAAGAAACAGAATAAACAAGGCTAACAGAACATACCAAATAAACAACACGCTAATATGAAAGAAAGAACTAAGTAAGAAAACAAAAATGCACTCGTACAAAACCATTTACATACCTACACTAACGTATGGAGCAGAATCCTGGACAATAAATAACAGAAAACACAGATCAAAACTGACAGCATCAGAAATGAAATATTTAAAACGAGCAGTAGGTAAAACAAAAAGGGACAGGGTACGAAACAGAAACATACAAGAAGATTTAGAGCTAGTACCCCTTGCAGAAAATATGGACCAAGCAACTTCAGTACAGATGACAAGATAGATGAGGAAATAAGAAACAGAATAAACAAGGCTAACATTGTAACCATTTGACTTGTTAATAATAAAAGATGTTGCTTCTTTGTTTTTGATACCAAAGACATTCTGTGTACAACAAATTATGCAATTCAAATTAAGTATGCACCATATTTATCCTGTGATTAGTTGCAAGTAATACAGAGTGTCCCAAGTTATATGTCTTTTCCTATAATCAGTATTGAAAGATAAAAATTTGGTTTTTTATAAGCCTGGGTGTACATAACTAGAAAATTTTTTTGATTTTATAGAATTGTACCTTTTGGTCATTAATACACCGTTTTTAAATTGAATGGGTATATAACTTGCAACATCTTGTATATAAGCAACACGCAAAACTGTTTTTTGCTACCATCAATACTAAATCAGATACCTCATGATGACAACCACTTTGACCCACTGTGTACATGAAGAAATTCCCTTATTGGTAAGATGGGGATGGTGTTTATACTGGAAGTGAAGAGGTCATTGTCAGGTAGGTATTGAAGTGAGGGTGGCTACTCCTATCTGTGGAACTTTTCACTTTGGAAGATAAGAACCAAAAATGGTAATTGGGGGGGAAATTAGGAATTAGTCTATTTAATCCATGTATCCTTAATTTATTTTTGTAATATTGTAGGTTAGGACACTATCAATTTTCCTACTACAATTTATTAGATAGATGTGCTATTTTTAACAAAGTTTTAAGGTGCATAGCTCTTTTCCTCCAGGTTGACAACTGCAGAAGTTGCAATTCTTCTTGTAATTTCGATATGGTTTGCAACTTGATTTTTTACGACTAAAATTATACTTTTTATATTTAAAGGCAGAAGTAACAATGTATTATTCATACTAACCAGTGATGGATGGTACATACAATATGCTTCATTGTGGTAGAATCGCACATGCATATCTTACAGTCGAAAGTGAACATATCGCCTGTAGCGCATTGGAACATAGAGTTTAACGGACCACTTTTTGTAGCTTTTCTATTAATTTTATATACCCTTCTATGCATGTGTGAGTTAAAAGGGACAATCAAGCAGCAGCAAAGTAATAGAACTATTATTTTGTTTGAGAATAACAGTCTCATACCTTACAAGTTACAACTAGAGCTAAATAAATAGTGATGATTATAAGTCACTATAAAAGAAATTAAGGGTCATTATATTAGGTATTGTCTGGAATGTAATGAGGTCTATTAAGCTTTGTGTAAAATATTTTTAATTATTCTATTAATATTATACAAATTATACTTCTTAATATTAATCACGACATACATATTTGTATCGCAATTCATGTCAACTGTGTACCTGTTCAATAATGCATGAAGCAGCAAGCACCCAAGGTGCAAGGGTTAACGTGGCCACCTAACCATATTTAACACACATAGCTTTATATATAGGGCAGTATGAAGTATGTGAGAATTGTAAAATGTTATCTTCAACTGTTTGGAGAATCCTTTTTATTTATTAATTGATCTTTTATATTGAAATAATAAACCAATTTCAGGCATCTAAGATGGCAAGGTTTTCTGACACGAATTTGTTTGTTTTGTAAAAGGTCATGAAGAAATAGTAGAGACATAACATTTAATAAACTAACAGTCTAAAAGTTAGACGATATTATATCAGTGCCAATGCAATGTTTTCAGTACCAAAATTTTGGTCACTCATCATCCATTTGCATTAGCAAACCTAGATTCATTCTAAATGTTCAAGATGTTTCTATACCAAACACTTAGATGAATCAGTAGAGGTGATAAAAAATAAGATTATACAGACAGCTGAATAGAGCATTCCAGATATGCCAGAGAATATTAAATCATAAAGCGTCATGGAGGAATGCAAAGGTTAACCGCGCTGTTAAGAAGTGAAAAATTAATTTTTATATCTAGTCTGTCATTTTGCCATTTATTTTGATAAAAGCTACATTTTTTTGTTCTTGTGGTCAACATTTCTTTAGAGTACAAAATTCGTACCCACCAAACTGGCAGCTGCAGTGGTTGCAATCTCTATTAAAGTTTGTAAACGGTTTACATGTATGTATTCTCTTTCGACTGTAAATATATTATTATTAAATCTTGTCTTTTTCATTTGTTTATTGTTATTGCTCACCAATATTTAGTAGAACAGATAACATATCCTAAATTGTCCGAATCGCATATGCAAACATTACAATCTAATTTGAATAATTCTCCCTTTCTACATCTGAAATTAAGGTATAGTTGTTCTACTCGTTGATGCAGTTGCACTAGAAATGTGTATATAATTAACTAGATGATCAGAAAAGTATACTTTTTGATCTCAGGATTTTTGAATGTTATACTTACCTGTATCAGAAAGAATTACATTAATATCAAGAAAGAACATGAATATAAAAAATAAACAATTTTTCAGCTTTAGCATAATGTATAAATTAACTGTGTAAGGATATAAAAGAACCTAATTGAATGTTATTGTAATGTTTGTATGTGTTTAAGTAATCCATTTGATGGTAATTATTCTAATTATTATTATTATTATTATTAACACTATTACTTTCATTATCAATACCATAATTATTATACTAATTCTTAGAATTGCTTTTATTTTCTTTTCTATAATTAGATACACTCATTATAGAAATCTTATTATTAATGTTTTATTTTTTGTTTTAACATAATTAAGAAAATAAACTAAAGACTATAAACTGCAAATATAAAACTTACTATTAGCGAAACCATTTCTTTGAACGTTCTTCATAAGTAAACGATTCTTTAGCTCTCAAATTTTTTAAATAACATAATCCTGCCACCGTACATCTTACAGCTTTGGCTCTTATTTTTCTTTTCTTTGCACGAGTCTCTTTGCTAAAAAGAAAGGTATAAGTGTTAATATTTGATAAATTATTAATGGATTTTGCACACAAAGTGTTTTCAATTAACTTCGGTAGGGATGTTGCTTTTTTAGATTTCTGTTTGGTAAGGCTGCTGCAATGAGAAATGTTATCATTAATATTTTGTTAGTAATAGAAGGTGGATTTTGCAGACAGAGTGTTTTCAAAAAGAGAAAGACATAATGTATGTGTAATTCCACATCTTTTATTATTTACAACCAAATTTACATATGACTAGAACCTAACTTTTTTTTTTTTGTTCTGACAAGAATTTTTTTTATTTTATTATCAATTGAAATCAACTTTAAAGTGGCCTGTTTGACATGGAATTACCCAGGTATACTTTTTTTTATTTTATTTATGGAATATTAACCCAAGATAACCTAAAAAAAGAATATCTGCAGAAGACAGATTTACTATCTCTTATATTATTAAGTGTCAAATGCATTTGTTAGAAAAGAAATGTTTGAGAACACTCTATATGAAATAGATACTTTTAAGAAAATATCACCAAGTATAGTCCAATTTGCAGAAAGGGACTTGAGTTGCTAAGCATGTGCATTTTCGACATCCATCTTCATAACTCGAGAAGGGCTTGCAAGGAGATTTTCTGCGACTGCAGAATTTAAAGATTACACTTAAGCAGTTGATAATATGAAACATAATATATTAAACTTATAACATCTAAGAAATTCTTTAATTAATGTACAAAATCCCAAGAAAATTAAATTGTTTTTTTAGGATTAATGTTCTTTATAATCACAGTCTTTAGAGTATATGGTTGCCTCATTTGCTGGAATCTGATACCATGCCAGAATTACAGTATATCTACCATTTGACAACATGCATCACCATTCATACCAACAAATCAGCTGGCCGGCATATGAAACAACCATCAGTGTTGCCAACAACAATACCGTAATTATGTTTGAAGTGCAGCATTTAATGTCTTAAAGGTTGCTTGCATTATCAACTTGCAACAAACATGAAAAATATAAAAAAGCAAGACACAAAGTACACAGTATATGTATGTAGACTTGTAGAGCAATGCAATAAAAAAAAGGTAAACCAATTTTACAAAAGTTTAAAAACCACAAAAAAGGAATTCTAAGGGCAAACAATCACAATAGAAAACACAAAAGGTGAATTATGTGTAGAAGAAAAGAAGATATTAGAAGCGTGGGCTAAAGAATTACGAACATATATTAACAGACAACCAAAATAATTTAATTGAATACAATATAAGGGAAATATATGAGGAAGAAAGAAGTGTTAAATATAATCAAAGAAATGAAGAACGGAAAAAGTACTGAAACCAATCCAGTATATACCCAATAGACAAGAAGCGCAACAGACAGGACATGAAGAACTATAGCATTCCTGAATGGAGCATACAAAATTCTAGTACATTTTATTAACACAAGAATACAAGAAGTCAGGTTTTAGAAAAGGTAACTATAGATGATACATTTATAATGAGACAAGTACAAGAAAAGTATAAAAAGAAAAATTACATTGCAAATAGAATATAAAGAAGTAAGATAATAGAAAATAGAAGCATTAGAAAAATTGAAATTCAAAAAAGAGATGACAGACTTAGTAAAAATAACTATAGTCGCTTTCTTTTTGAGTGGGGCTTGAAGCAGGACTGGTGTAAGGAAAAATGTGAAGAAACGGTTAGACACAAAAAAGAAGCAACAAAGAAATGGTTAAAAACAGGAAAAGAAGATCTTGAAAGATATAAAGAGATGAAAAGGGAACCACAAAGAGTACATAGATAGAAAAAGAAAGAATGGATAAAGGAAATAATCAATGAACTAGAAAAGAATAGCAAAAATAGCAACATAAAAAAATTTTATATATACAAATAAGAGTACAAAAGCAATACAGGGCAGTAAAGAGAAGAGGAATGAAGGATGCACAGGGAAATACAGAATGTGAAAAAGACAAGATAAAAAACGTTTGAAAAAACTATTAAATAAAGAGAATAAAAGAAATGAAGAAGAGCATATAAAAGAGATGAACACAGAAGAAAATAATGAAATTGTAGCATACCTAACATATAAAGAAGTAAGAACAGTAATAACTGGAATTAACCAGTGAAAATGTAAACATGATCATGATGAGATTTAAAACAAAAAAAAATTCGATCTCGATTATCTCGAAAACTATTCGAGATATACCAATTATGTATCTGCAATCAAGAGGAAATTCTAAGTTGATTCATATATAACAGATTTAGATCAAAATTTTTTAAATTTCGTTGAAAATGGCAAAACACTGAACAAGACCAAATAAATGGGAAATTCCTGAAATATGAAGGAGAGAGAGAGACTACATAATAAAATATACAATTTAATAAGACGAATATGGGAAACAGAAACAATGCCAAGAGAATGGGAGAAAGGAGTTATAATACCATTACTAAACAAAAAGGGAGACATGGAAGGAACAATGTAGTAATTACAGAGGAATCACATCGCCCGCCGCTAAATACAACATACAAGATACTCTACACTACATTAATACGAAAAGAACTGACAAAACATACAGAAAACAACATTGGAGACTATCAAATGGGATTTAGATCAGGAAGATCAACAACAGATGCACTACATGTGATGCTACAAATATTAGGAAAATCATGCAAACACAACATAGAACTGCACATGTTATTCATAGACTTTAAACAAGCATTTGATAAAATCAATCGAAAGGAACTAGTTGAAGAATTGAAAAGAAGAAAGATTCCCGCAAAGATAATTAATGGGGAAAACAACAGCAGTAGTAAGGAAGAATGGAGGAGAAATAGAAGAGTTTGACATTAATGATATATTTGAACAGAAAGTACTAACAATAATACTAGGACTGAAGAAGATCAGTGGCAAAGAATACAGACCATACATGAATCTCGATATACTACAAGTATTGAAAAAAAGAAGACATAATAAGAGCAATGAAAGCACATTGAATCGGATGGTTTGGACACGTAATGAGAGCAGAAGATGTTAGGAATGATCAAGAAAATTACTAAGTGGAAGCCAAACGAAGAAAGAACAAAGGGAAGGCCAAGAATAAGGTGGCAAGATAAAGTAAAACAGGACCTGGAGACTATGTGAATAGGAAACTGGGCAAGAAAAGTGAAGAATAGGAAAATATGGACAGAGATACTAAATATTACAAAAACATATAGTAAACTGTAAAAGAAAGGGGAACGTGACTAATCGACCCTAGAAAAGGATATGTTAAGTCTTAGAAAAAAAAAAATTGTACAGAAGAATGAAAAGCCTCAATAATAATAATAATTTATAAATGAATATATTTATGAGTGTACTGTTACATAAATAAAAAATAAACAAAAATTTTTGATACTTTTTAAATACTTTTTTTGTTTAACTGTTATAAGATTGGTTTATTCAAAAAGAGGTTGGCAGCACTGAACCGTATACTCTAAGCACCATGATCTATAATATAGTCACTGTATTGCTGACTTTAAGTAGTGATGTTTTAAAAATTGAATTGTGTAATTCAACATAATATTTTTATACAAGTATTAAAGCAAAATAAATGTAATAATTATGATACGAACCACACTCTTGGTTTACATAACAGTTCTATAAACGTTTCAGGATTACATATGCAGTGTCTACATTTCAGTTTAAATGTTTCACCAGGAGTACAATTGAATGGTGTGTATCCTATTGCAAAAAGTGAGTCTGAAAAATCAAAATTGTGATAATCCTTGAATCTGTATATCAAACTAATTACATGAGTGCAGTTTGTTTGTGTTCAAACAATTATTATGAACAATGACGAGTCAAGAAAATTCTATTTTTTAGGTTATGTATGAATTTCTCTGATACTGACATGACTTGAACTCATAGAGGTTCGTATTTGAATGCAAAAAATGTTTTTTCTTTTATAGTTACCACTAAAACGTGTCTTATTTCTTATCTTAAATACTTACTCGATTTTAAAACCTTTTCTGAATAATTATATTGATCTATAAAGAAACTACATCTTTATCAATAATATTTTAGAATTTGAATGAACTTACGGTGGCATTGTATTAAAACCAAATAAATATTAAAAATAACAAATAATAAACAACACTTTAAAAGCACGACGCCATTACTTTTAAAATAAAATTGCATTTTTACAATCAAATATAAAATGACGATAACTTTAAATTTTATTATACAATAAAGATTGTTAACGAATCATTTATTTCGATTAATTAACATAACTAATTCTACTAAAACGATTGCTTGCAGGTTCTGGGCTTACAAGGTTATACATCGAATAAATGGAATGTCGAAGCCATCCATTCAAAGAATCTAGTAGCCATCTTGCACTTACTAGTTGCATTGGCCAGACATTTTAGAGCTCCTGTACGTTTACCAGAACATGTCTCTGTGGCCGTTGTGGTCGTGCAAAAGTCATCCGGGCAACTAATCCATCGTACAATTCGGGAAAACCTCACATCGGCTTATGATGATGTTGGTATGAGATGTGAAAGAGATGCTTTCGATACACTCTTTGATCATGTACCAGATAAGCTTCAAGTTGTCAAGAAGGTAATGACTATATTTAAATAGAGAAAGCAATTGATTCTATATTTTTATTTTCTATTACAGTCACTGGTAACGTTTGTTAATAAACATCTAAATAAGATCAATTTAGAAGTAACAGAATTGGAATCTCAATTCCATGATGGTGTATATTTGACACTTCTCATGGGTCTATTAGAAGGATTTTTTGTGCCATTGCATAGCTTCCATTTAACTCCAAAAGATTTTGATCAGAAAGTTCACAATGTTGCTTTTGCTTTTGAATTGATGGAGGAAGTTGGAATTGCTAGACCTAAAGCCAGACCAGAAGGTATGTACCTTGTGAATACAATCAAACAAGCATAAAAACTGATTGCAAGTTATTCTTAATTATTTTTTTTATTTTTTGTTGCAGATATTGTTAATCAGGATCTGAAATCAACTTTACGAGTGCTTTATAATCTGTTCTCTAGATATAAAAACGTCATGTAAAGTGCTAATTTTCTAACGAGTGCCTGACACTGCCTTTTATTAATAATAAAAATGTTTATACAACTAATTTATAAATTGTAGATTTAAAAAAAACGAATTAGTCTCTACTTACAAAATTTACAGAATGATCCATTTCCTATTTAATTATTATGTAGTTTAAGTAAAAGGATACAAGTGGGTCATTCTGTATTTTCTAATACTTTTTATTAACAATACAACTATTTGGAATTAAAAAACTACTTACAAACTGAAAAGACAAACATTATTTGTCATAGTTTATCTTCTTGTTTTAAACAGTCTATTGTATTGTATTATGTAGGTTATATTATTAATGCTCCTTTTGTTGATTATAATAAATTAAGAAAATGAACACTTCTTTTTACATAATTTAGAAACAACATGAATCAAGTTGAAGGATATTGAGGGTCTGTGCTTCTACACACAAAGAAAATTGCATTAATAATAAAATTTCCATTTTTACAGAAAATAATACTAATATTATATTTATTAAATATTATAAATATTATCTATGTAACAGAAAATAAAATATTTTATTTACTAATAGTCATTGTATTCTTTTGTCCAAAAGTAAACCGATACTGGTAAAACTGAAAGGCACCAATTTTTCACTTCTATTAATTCAGGAAAGGAACACCTTAGATTAGTGACAGGCAAATTTATATGCTGTGATATACCAATTTTGAAAGCTTTTAACTTGAGATTTGAGCTTTAATTGCTCGTCACAGCCTTAGATGTTTTTTTGCAAATAAGAATTAGCTCAGATTTCGTTTTAGATCATTAATAAGCATAAAATTTAGCAAAAATGCCAAATTTGTAAATTTATACTTTGTCTCTTATCATAAGTAAGATTATTATTATTATTATTATTTAAAATTTATATAGCAAAATATGCTACTACAAACAATTTTTATGAGATATACTGTAACTATTATTTGTTTCAATTGGACTAGCTTTACTTTTGTGATTGTATTTCACATTATAGTAGATTTTTGATTTTATTTTATAATTCAGTAGTATAACTGTGAAAATATAAATACAACAATTTTCAGAATTTTGAAAGCAACAACGGCAACAACATTTCTTTCATTTTATTTCTAGTTCAAAAATTATGTGCCAAAAGTTATAATTTCTAACATAGATTGTGTAACCAACGCAACGGGGATAAACGAATAAAAACCCTATAATCGGTAATGGAGACACTTCCACCACATTAAAAAACCGAACGTCACAACGTGCTCATAACCGTTCAAGTGTTTTAATCATAACAGCATTAACTTGCATCAATTCTTCAAGTATCAAGTTTTATCGCATATTCAGGTAAAATTTAGTTAAATGTTGAGAGCAGTACCTGCAATGACAAAGTATCATAATCTTGTGATATCTTATTACTGCACGGTAATTGCATAGAAATTGAATACTCCTATGCCATTAGTTGTGAACAAATATTTTAAAATGCAAGATTTTTAAATTCTTGATAAATCCAACAACTTGTGTAATTAATATTACAGGATTACATAATTTATGATAAAACTAATTACGTTCATATTCATTTCTCTCACGATTTGTTTGTTTTTAGTTCATTTTACATCAGCATGTATTCGTAAATAACAATCTGGAGCTCGAGTATTAGCATTATCAATAAGGTGAGAAACCAGTTTGGGGGATAAGAAAGACCGTGACACCACTTTTATGTTGTAATAACAATAAGAATGAAATCTAAAATGATAGTAGACAATGAAAATTGTGTAATGCCATATTTTATCATTTAATGAATGTAAACATCTTGGTTTTACAGGTACCAAGTCTGTTTCTGAAGATACAGATGCAGGACAAGGGGAATTTCCAAGTAAAAGATAAATGTTCCACAAAGGTGATTTAACAACACAAATCTTTTGAGTCTAAAACATACAAGTTCATATTTTACATTCAAAAGGTCTTTATGGTTATAATTACACTTACAATGTTTTTTTCCACTGTGAATATGTATGTATTATTAAGAATTAGATTTATGTCTGTATTTCTAATTGTGTGTCCAATAAATTTCTATTCAAGTATTTATTTATGTACTTTGTTTATAAAAGAAGTGAATCTGATAGGTTAATCATAATTAAATAACATAACTAACATAGCAGATTAAGAATGTCATGATATTAAAAATGTGAATTAATACAAAAATAGCATAAAAGAAAGCCTCGATGGTATTAAAAACAAAACTTTCCTTATTGTTAAATTAATGAAGGTTACAAGTAATTGAGACTGCAATAGGAATGTCAAAGGTTTAATTTAAGCAAGATTGTATAAATTACAATTTTCCTTTTTAAATTGGCCAAAATATGTATAAATAGAAAATACAGAAAAACACACATTTTTTTCCACTGACCATGGACACGGTATTAAGTAAGTAATCTTTTTAGTTTTTATTCTTGTTATGTCTTGTTTTATATTATTTTTGTTCAAACATATTAAGATATGAAAACGTAGAATAAATTTGTGTAAAACCTCTTCCTGTGTCTAATTTTTAACATCAGAGAACCCAGATTATCGGTGTAATAGTGTTGCCAGTGGTACTAGAGCTGACTGACTGGTAACACTAAAGTGGAAATTGTAGATCAGGTCATGATACAGGTATGCATTGTATGACTGTCCCAAACATGTAAACGTATCCAATGCATGCATGATGTGCTTGCAAAGGCAAAACTGCAACATTTGGCCTTCTTAGTACACGAACAATACAGGGTGTCCCTAAAAGATCTGTACAACGCTTTGTCGCATATTCCTCGGACCAAAATAGGATAATTTAATCAAAGTTGCTTCTATCCAAAAGGTTCTTAAATTAAACACGCACCTTTTGTAATTATATTAGTTTATATTTCTATTTTGTTACATAACTACGCCATCACGTATGCGCATGGTCATACCAGGCTTACCTATAGGTATCATGGATCAGTTAACATGATAGAAAACAAGTTTTCATTTGTTAGAAGTGACAATAAGTTCACTAACATTCTTATTTCCTATTGGTAAATGTAACATGATTTCAAATTAAAATCGTATCTAATAACTTCTAAATGTTTTAGTGAATTATTCTGAATTTGACTTCTAATAAATTTAAAAAGCCAGTTTCGTTGATTTGACAGATGACATTATTTTTCTACTTTGGTCCGATACATCTTTACGTTCTTAATATAAAATTCAATAACAGAAGTCTTTTAATACCCGACATGTCTTTACAAATAAATTATTAAAATTGCATGTGGTATGAAATATTGTATAACAGAAAACCTATAGGTATATATGTCTAATGCATACATTTTATTTTTTTTATTTTAAGCGCCATCTCTACAGAGTTTCTGCCATTATTTCCTGTGGTTACCCTAACTCATATGTTCACCAACCTTTGTGCGAAATAGGTCATTAATGTGTTAAAATTGATTTTTGTGCAAAATGGCTTTCAATAATTTGAGTGTACTCTTCATTTTTGCATTGTTGATAAGTTCAACATACAGTGGACCTTTGGCTGCGGGAATATGTTATGCAGGATGTGCAGCTGTGGTTGTTGCTTGTTTTGCAGCAGCTGGTTTCACCTTTGGAACGGTACCTGGAGCCGTAATCGCTGCAACTCCTGCATTGGCAGCATGCAATGCTGCATTCGCAGCTTGTGAAGCAGCTTGTATGCTAGCTTTGGCAACCCCAACGCCTTAATATGGAGAAGTAGTTACGTAATTATTTGTAAAGATCATATATTGTAATTTGATGTAGTAACTTTAATCATCAGACGATATTTTATTGTTGATTTTCTCATTAAAAGTAGTTGTTATTTATGACTGTTGTATGCGTTATCTGTTCATTCTTGTGTTCTAGCTTTAATAAAGTTGTTAAAAAGTGGGCCTTGTTTTTAAATTAAGTTCAAATAAAAATTCCTTTTGCAATTCTTTTACATTTTAAAAATAAGCAGTGGTATTATTTACTAAGAATAAATAAAATGCATTTTCATTTCTAAAGAATTCTTGGTTTATTAAAAGCGTATTCAATAAAAACTGTTGGTATTTTGACCTCATCAGGTGTTTCTTTTATCATAACTCAAGTCTCAAAGTCGATACAATATGATAAATGATAATAGTATTGATTGTTAGGAAAGATAAAATGAATATTTCCCAATCATAATTTCTAAATTGCAACCAGAGCTTCTATTTAGAAAACTGAAAATTATATTTTTATGTGGCTTAAAATAAATGAATGGTTATTTATTATTAAATAAAGTCGTTTTTCACCGTAGGGTTGAAAGATAAATCAACAATCAAACATGCAAAGTAAAACGCTTTGTGGAAATAACACTATTTATTGAATAAAAATGTATAAAAAATTATTCTGCTACCTTTTGAATACGTTTTTAAATACATTAAATATATCACAATTGTTATTGTTATAAGTGCATACATGAGGAAAATATAAACTTGTTAATGTATCTAAATGTGCGTACCTATCAGGTGGAGGCACAACACATGCTACCAATAAATATGCTTTCATACTAGAATGTTTCAACGCACATGTTGATGTAGCATCTAATAGACTTGCTAAAGTGAATGCTGCATTACTTAAATTATAATCAGAAGACAACATCATAGAATAATGTTCAAATCCATTCAAGATAATCAACTGTGGGAATTTATGCCATAAATGGATACCATTTAAATGTGTCAATAAATCTTGTTGATCCTTTAAGTACCTGTAAATTAACAAAGCAAATAACATAATAAAGCAATTAAAGAGTTTGTAAGAACTTAATTTTTTTTTTGTCGAGTAAAATGAGAAATCTTTGTTTATACAACGTTGCAACTTGCAAGTATCAACTTACAAAAATGTAATTAACTTAAGAACTTCCTCGTCGGGTGGTTTAATGTCCAGTGGCAGTTCTTTAAATGGTTGTGGTGATATAAACCACACATTCAGTCCTTGTTCCGCATAGTGAATACAGCACTATAAAATAATTACAAAACCGTTATTCTTTCTCAATTTTCTTTTAAATTTTAAAGTTACCTGGAAAAGTATGTTTTCAAAGCCCAGATCTTCACATTTCATTAGAATTGGAGTGATATTATCTGGAATCATTTTAAAATATGTATATTCAAATTAAATGAAGAGGTTAGGTTTATATTTAATAATTTAATGAATTTTGCATATTATAATACAGATATTCACAGCGAGAATGGATTTTATTTTTATAACGCATTATTAAAAATTTATTTAATGTTTAATCATTTATTAAACATTCCTCCTTTTGTATGCTATTTTTATCTCACATTCAGTGTCTAAGTATACGTTGCCGTCAGTTCTAAAAGTGTGTTGATTTACAATTTAGATGAAATTCGGTTTTCTTATCAGGTAAATGAATAAGCGCAGTTATTGCAAATATAATAATTTGCATGCAATATAAAGGCAGATATTTGAAACTTGTTACTTCTTATTATTCCAAACTGCTACCGTGGTGCGTAGTATGGAAAAAAGCCTCTGCATGACACTTGTATAAAGAATGCTACAATTAAGTGTTATCCGTTATAATTTCTTTAATTTACGCCGTGT
>VTPC01090554.1:0-33644 GCA_011009095.1 Ignelater luminosus | reverse complement strand
GGCTCGGGTGAGAGCGTAGTGCAAGCCTTAATGACATTTAGTTTTGTTAAGAAGATTGATAGAGGACGCAACCCGACCAGGGGCCATCGCGTAGCCCGAGCCGTAGTGACATAGGAAGGTTTAATAGAGAGTGACTCGTTTGAGTGCGTAGCTCCAGTAACATTTAACTCTCTTAAGTAGGAAAGCGAAGCGCGAGAGGGACCCACAGTAACTAGATAGTCTATGCAAGGGCAAAGCTCGATCCGTAATGATATTTAGTTCTTTTAAGGCTAATGGAGGGCTAAGTCTGACCAGAAACCACCGTAAGTGACCCTTGCAAGGGCGTAGTTCGAACAAAGGACACATACCGTCATTATTTTTATTGGAAATCCACTATTTTTATTCATTTTCACTAGAAGTTTTTTTTTTAATTTTATTTACTAAAATCATTTTTCTAGTCATCATTATTGCCTGCATTATTGTATGTATAATATTATAACATGCGATCATTAAAATCTAAGTTCCCAGGAGGCTATGAAAGAAAAAAATCATGTCTTAGTTGATTCCGTAAAATTATCTGTCAAATTAAAAGTTTGCATTAAAAACAAGGCAAAATCATCAGTTTTTAGGTTATGTGTTGGCATGCGTTGTGTCTAAGCTACGCCCTACGGAAGAAATTTCACAGCCTACTGGGAACTGAAATTTTAATGATCGCTTGTTACTATACGCTTACTCGAGTGCAGCATGGACAAGAGGGATAATATCGTCAAGTTTATCAAACACTTTCATAGATACTTGTACGGACGAAGTTTTCTACTAAGAACTGATCTCGTTGCACTGCAATGATCTTGTTTGTCATTTAAGATTTCCCAAGGACAAGTCGCAAGATGGATCGAATGGCTACAGAAATATAATTTTGAGATCAAATATCAAGCTGGAAGTAGTCACTGTAACGCCAATGTTCTATCTAGAAGACCGTGCTCTAGTGATTGTAAACACCGGTTGCGATTAAAAACTAAACATGTCGAACACCAACTACGACGTACCATAGTTACATATGGTTAATTAGTCCAATCTATCCTGTTTTAAGTTTTTAAAGAATTTTTGTTTTCACTTCTGGTTTTCAATTTCAAATTTCGCAAACAACTTCTTTTTGAAGGCAATATGGTCAGTGAAGGTAATTCGGCCACTCATTTTTTTACTTAAAAAATCCTCGAACTGCGTTTTCGCGTTTAAACATTCTTGCGTGGATAAAACGCTGTTTAAAACACTTTTACAATTAATAACTATTGGGTTAATATTGAATTAATTTCAACAGAATGTATATGAAGTAATGAGTAGTAAATTAAAGGTATCAATAGGAAAGCAAAAAAATAAAAACATCTGGGAATGCAAAGCATAACCACAACAAACTCCGTTTTGTTATTGAATTCGAGCAACAGTTTTAAGAATTTTCAAATCGGCGGCCATTTTGACTATGTTCCCAAAGAGATATCAAAAAACAAAGACACATGTTTTTAGTTTTTGATGTAAAATCCAAATCTGAAGTCAAAATTTCAAAATTTGATCAAAAATGCGGACAGACATACATACATACTGACAGACAGACTTCGCAAATTCAGTAACGACTCCTTCGGAGTTCGTTGATAAGAGTAGCCGTATTATCCTCAGTTACCTTATTTCGTTTGTTTACAATGTCATTTCCTACATCTTTACCGCTTAAAATTCGGTTTACTATTTTTCACCCAGCATGAACAAGTGTTCTGATATTTATTTTAATAATACCGTGAGAGTAACAAAAACTCAAGTCAAAGATATCCATAGATTTTAAATTTTTTGTCTTTGATACTTTCATATTAATAAAAAAGTAAAACAAAAGCTATTAAAATAATACAAGTGACAGTTAAATTTTTTTAGGTTATTTTTTTAAATGATTACAGTTAACATAATTCATAATTATAATAATTTATAAAACTTTGTGAATTTAACAATAAATTTTCATTTAGAATCTTATTTTCGTAATGACATCAAGAATGAAAATAGGGAATAGGAATTTTCAATAGTCAAAATGATGATGGCATTTAAAAGTTGAATTTAAGAATTACTCCAAGACAATCTTAAAATTCCAATGGTATCTTTGATTTGATTTTTTGTTGCTCTTACGGTATGATAATATCACACAATATACATGAATAACACGAATCACGTTCGTGATAACACCGAACAACAGAATATATAGGTTATGTAAATAATGTAGATAATACAGCAAACCGACTTTACCGGCAGGTGTATTACTTTATCAAAGCCAGTTTTCTAAAATAATTTTAATAACCTCAAACTTATAAACTGATGTATTTAAACTTGTCAAATTTAACGAACAGAGCCTCTAGCGGAAAGAAAATCGTTATTGAGCTAAATTTACGATTGTCTTTGTATCACGTGTGCCATCGCTGGATTGTAAGAACTTACTATAAACATCACGTGATTGTTCCGAAACCGTTGGCATAAAGCTTGAAACTATAAGATAATGTTGGTTTTTTGTGGGGGGGGGTCTTGTAGTCTTGTCCGCTACCTGATGTTGGGTGTTTCCATGGTACTGTTACCATGGTAACCAAGTAACTGTGAACTAGAAGGCCCGATCCTTTAATTTTTCCCTATAAAAATCTGAGAAACGAGTTGAGGAGACGCGAGTTGACTGCGGACACCCGCGGTCTTCTCAACTGGTTTCTTAAATCCCTGAGAGAGAAAAACTTTAGAAATCCGGGGCGTATCTAGCTAACAAGTACTGGTTGCCATGGTAGCAGTAACCAAGCAAACCCAAAACCGGGTAGGGGACAAGCTACAAGACCCAAAATACGCATTTTCGAATAAACCTTTTATAATGTACCAAATTAAACATTAATAGCGAGAAACGAGAGTGGCGCCATCTACTATGCTTTACAGAAAAGCACATTACAAAAAAATGGCCAGTGGGAAAAGATTGGTTTAATATGAATTTAAAATACAATTTTAAGATTGATTGAAATCGAAACAGTTTTAAGTAATTAATTTAAGCTTATAATGTGTGATATCCAGGTTTAAATTTTAAATTTCGCGCGTTAGAAAAAAAAATAGGTTACCATCACTGCATCTTTGAAATGTTTGGAAAGAGTGGGATGGGGTTGGCGATAGGAAGGGATGCTGGGGGTTGGGGAAGAAACACGCGCTCTCTTGAGTTGTGGCTACCAAAGGGGTGAGATGGACTGGAGGAGCGCTCTTGAGTTGTGGCTACCAAAGGGGTGAGATGGACCGGGAGACTGTAAAATTACTTTCCTCTTGATGTAAAATACATTTTTGATTTTTATTGAAAAATACCATTTTAAGGGTGAAGTGAACTCAATTACCTATTTTGATTTTTGTTTTATATTTGTGATTATGCTGAGGTAGACGAGATTTAAACAGATATTAAAAATTGCTTGTAAGAAACCACGTGGCTTTCTTTGTGTTTATGTAACAATCATGCATCTCGTGTAATCTTTTAATGTTTATTCAACTGTTTTATGTGTTATAAATGCAGGCATTTTGAATGCTTTTAATATCATATTTCACTAAAGATATTTTTCTGTGTTACAATAATTGTGAAACGAAATTAAGAAAGCTTTTGTACTGTATGCATTTATCTTGTGATCACAGATAAAGTTTAAAGAATAATGGAATTTAGTTTGGAATTCAAATGTACTAAATATTACAAAACAACATACAAGACGATTTGATTTATTTTCATACACTAGCATTTGTTAACATGGATGTTCTGATACTCAACTGGGACATGTGAGCACCAGTAAATATTATAAAACGCACATGAATTTAATGGTCGATGGCTCTCTTTATTAAAGTGTGAACTGCCTTGGTGTTATCTTAACATTTTCATCCGTGGTGGCAGTCTACATTCTCCATTGTTTTTGTGTGTTTATTTGTTATAAATGTTTTCTCTTGCAGCATTCTCCACCCTTGGGCAGCAGTTATTATTATGTACTATTTGTGGCACGAAGCACTATCTTAATAGTTCCGTGCTTTTGTTTATATATTTATTGCGGGGAATGATAGACTGTTCACAATTTTTGGCTACGGCCGGAGGCTAAGGAGCTATTTTAATAGAGTACGGTCTCTTCCCTTTGTCTTTGCTAACATACTCTTCAGTTTTGTTTGATGATGAGTGCTATAAGTACATATCCGAGTAATGGAGAGAGCAGGACTAGTTTAATTTATGTTGCAACCAGTGAATTTGTAATGTGCATTATGTTGTGTGTTCTGAACATTCATTTTATCGTTTATTTATCTCTGAATTTCACCAAGTTCTTATGAAATGAACTTCTGCCAACTTATCGCTTATTATGTGTTTTGTCTTATTTATAATTATTTTTTGCTAAGTATTATTGGTTATGTCGGTACCATATTATTGCTTGCTTTGATTTGACATTTATGGATTTTATTGAATATTGCTGTGTCTGGTTGGTTTCAAGTTGGAACCGTTTACTTATATATTTGTGCATTAAAATTTGTATTGTTTGTTTTGAAAGAATCTTCGGAGGTTTCTTGCTGGTTCTTCCTCCGAACTGATACCTGAACCAGTCCAAAAGTTTATTCGGCCTTCACAACAGAATTTAGCATTCATTATACAACGTTCTATTTTAACCATAATCTGTGTTTTATTTGATCTCCTGTCTTTCCCACTATCGTTAGTAACCAGTGTATCTAGTTTTAGGGAATTTTAGAAACACAACGTAGGGTAGGTAAATTGGTTTGACGATCACGATTGGCCACATTGATTCTGGGGTTTGCTTTCTGTTAGATTTGGGAAGGAAATTTAAATATTTGTTTGTAATATTTTTCTTAATATCCCTATATAAACCGAAACGTAACTCTAATCTAACTAGATCTAATGATGTAGCATGGTTGCCAGCTGAAATTGATTTATTAATCAGTTTAGTACAAGAAAGGAGCGAATTGTACGACCAGAGCACTGCTGGAAGTTTTTGAAAGCTTACATAATAAATTACACTAAATCAAATACATGATTAAAATGTATCTTTTATTTGTAATTACAATAATTTTAAATCTTATTCTATGCGTTATCATTTGATTTTATTCTTGCATCCTGCCATTATACTGCACCTGCTCCAGAAAAATAAACATTTTAAATGTTAATCAATCACAAGTAAAGTCACAGAAAAGCAAGGTTAGGTTAATATAAACAACACCAAAATGTCAGATCATAAAGGTGGGAAATTTGAAATTTTGCTTCATACCGCTGTATGCAGTGAGACTGAATTACAATATTTTAGTCGATGGTTATTGATGGTAGTGCTTGCAGTAAGACTGCGGCCTTAAACGTAACAGAAAGATTTACGGCCAGGGCTGGGAAGTATTTGAAATACATGTATTTAAAATACGTATTTTTAACGCGTATTTTGTATTTTAAATATTCATTTTTAAAGAAATATTTTGTATTTTGTATTTCAAATACAAATTCTAAACTACTTTTTGAATTTTTTTCAACCAGACAACTAGAAAAAATGTAGTTAGTGGTTTCCAAATCTCGTGGCACGCGAAATGCATAAAAGGCGGAGCTTACTGCACAAGAAAGAGAGAAAGAAAATAATTACTAACCTCACTTTCAGTCTGTGCTTTCAGTGGTGCGTGCGTGCCTTGATATTACGGATAAAGAGCAAAAAGATTAAAAATTTAAAATGGAAAAATATTTAACAAAAACATTTTCGCAGTCAGAGGATACGCATAAAGATGACAGTAATGCAGGTAGTGGAAGTGGCGTAAAAATACCGGCAATATTAGGAGGGAAGTACTTTGAAATAATTAATCACGACAATAATAATGATAAAGTAAAAGCTGCATGCTTGGGGCGCAAATGTAACGGTAGGGACATTGTAATTAGTGGTACTTTCAAAGCAACAACTTAAACAACAAACTTCATATAAAGGCAGTGATGGCCAGTGATGTGCGTTGACATGTCAACAATTTGTCAACAATTGATTTTTCACGTCAAAAATGTCAACAATGTCGACAATGTGTCAACAATGTCGATAATGTGTCAATTTTGCAAATAAAGTAGGATTCTGCACATTTTTCGTTAAGCCTAACCTGTAAACACAGGTGCTAAAATATGCTAAAATGTCTAATAAGGCTAATAAGATCATTAATAAGATGTTCAAGACAATTCAAGAATCAAAATGGCTGAAAGGCCCAAGAATAAGAATTTTGATGAATTGGGTTTTCAATTAAAAAAGACTGTAATAATAACTGAAGATGGAAAAGTAAAAGAAAAATATTATTCGAATAAAATGGCATTAAAAAACTAAATCCTATGTATTTATTCATATTTCCATGGAATCAGTAAAATTACAAGCATGTTTACTCATAGCTCCATAGGTCCATACCACAAATTACATACCTCATACTAAGATTTTTAGTTAGGGTATGTGGGGGCAATTCTAGCAATGTGACAGTTAGTATACATAGGTATCTTAATGCAAAGGATTTTATTAACTGAAAACACAAATGCTAACATGACGAACAACATCCTAGCATATATTTTTTTTTCTAATCAAAATCATTTTATATGTACATTAGACTTGAACGTACTTAAGCATCTCACAATTCCCTGTGCCTCATATTTGCCCTCATGACGTCATCACATTACAATCTGATGACGTAATCGCTTTGGGGTTTTCCCCGCGGGTATTCCCCGGGCGAAATCAAACTGGCGTCGTTCAAGGTTATCACACTGCATTCCAATCTGATGAGGTTTTGCCCGTAATTTCAAATTTTGAAATACTAATTTTTAATTTCTACAGAAATTTTAACAAGAAGCAGGCCAGTAGCATTTTCGAAAATGTAAAAGACTTAATTTAATTAAACGTCTAATGGTTTTTATTTACCATATACAGTGAATCGGAATGCAATACAACGTTTTATCCACAACAATTCATTTTGTTGACATGTCAAGAATGAATTGTTGACCTCGACATTGTTGACACGCACATCACTGGTGACGGCTCGTGGTATTGTGCAGTAGTAGAGCCACAGCTTTGCGGTTCAATGTCGGAAAGGGGGTATAAAAATGTTTAAGTACAACATTGCAAATCTTTTTTTTTCGGAATAACAATCAAAACCATCAGAAGTTTGGTATATCCTTTTCTACAAGAAGGAATTCATTATATAACTCCACTGCCCAGCTACTACTACTAAAATACAAGTCCCAAATAAATTCTTCAAATGCAAAACTTAATCTAAGTGCTTTCAAAGACATTGAATTGGAATATTTGATCGAATTTTGCATAGTGATGAAACCTATTGCCACTGCATTAGACATACCTACTTCAGAAAAAAAAGAGACTGTTATTATGATCAATTATTGCCTACTTTATTTTCATTAAGGCAACGATTACAGAACCTTCAAGAACAAAATCTTCGTTATGCAGGTGTAATTGCAAAAGAACTTTTGGTTTCATTAGAGAAACGTTTTACCAAGCAATTTTAGTTGTGCCCTGAAGTCAATGAAGCAATTTTAGCTGCTTGCTTTCATCTATTATTTAAATTAAAATTGTTACCTGGAAGTTTAGAAAACGGAGAAAAGGGAATTAGAAGTTTACGCATTAATGCAATTGAAGCTGCCTAGTACAGCAGAAAGTTTGCAAGGTCAAACTAGCACTACTAGTAGCAGTGATACAGAAGAAAAGTCTTTTATCTTTCCATCATCAGAGGAAGAAAGAAAAAGTCATGTGCAATCTGATGACGTCATCACATTACAATCTGATGACGTAATCGCTTTGGGGTTTTCCCCGCGGGTATTCCCCGGGCGAAATCAAACTGGCGTCGTTCAAGGTTATCACACTGCATTCCAATCTGATGAGGTTATGCCCGTAATTTCAAATTTTGAAATACTAATTTTTAATTTCTACAGAAATTTTAACAAGAAGCAGGCCAGTAGCATTTTCGAAAATGTAAAAGACTTAATTTAATTAAACGTCTAATGGTTTTTATTTACCATATACAGTGAATCGGAATGCAATACAACGTTTTATCCACAACAGTGGACTAAACTAACTTCATTCCACTGGTGGATAAAATGTTAGTTAAAACGGTTCATAAGTGTGGATAAAAATCCAATTATAAGTTGATTGTAGATAAATCATTTTTATGTAATAGAAAATACAAGTTGTTTTCGAAAATGCGTTTAATACGCTACAAGGTATTGTTAATTAATTTCTTTTAAATTTTAATTTTAATAATTTCAAACTTATTGACGTTCGAAACTGTCAAATTTGCCACGAAACAACAGCGCCTCTAGCGGAGAGAAGATCATTATGATGAGTTGGTGTCGGTACTTTATCTTACATCAACTGGCTTTGGTGGTCCATCTTGTTTCTTTTAAAATATACGTAGCTTGCGGTGCTACCGGTACTACTAAATGGACTAAAGGGGTATATTCTGTGATTAGATTTCGATTGGAAATACTACTGCGAGCATTATTTTATGAATAAATTCAAGAGTTGCGAGATACTTGCTAAACAGTAGTTTACAATTCCCTGCTTATCAAATCTTGGGCAAACGTGCAGTTTAGGGCCCAAATGTTTCCGAATGTGCGCATGCGCCAGAACTGAAGTAAACGTCTGTTTGCAACATTGCCAGATTCTTTGTAATGTATACTCTATTACAGAGCAAATGTACACATATTTATAAAGTAAATATTAAATAAAAAAGAAAAAACGGAAAAACATTAGTATATTCTTATAATAAATTTTAAAATTAAATACATTCTAAAAAACCACTTAGAATTAAACTTTGTAAAATGAGAACATACTTTAATTTATTTAATTCTAAGTTGTTTTTTAAAATGAATTTTATTTTAAAGTTTATTATAAAAATATATACAAATGTCTTTCCGTTTTTTTTCTTTCTTATTTAATATTTACCTTATAAATATGGGTACATTTGCTCTGATATAGAATACACATTACAAAGAATCTGGCAATGTTGCAAACAGATAGCACAGATAGTTACTTCAGTTCTGGCGCATGCACACATGTGGAAGCATTTGGGGCCCTAAACTGCACGTTCACGACGTTTACCAAATCTTGATTTCACAGATAACAGAGACGTCAAGCAGGAGAAGTTTTCTGGTATAATAATATCAATATTTCGTTATAGTATATACCAAAGTACTTTAATTATGATTGTTGTGGTCTTATAGATACACATCATATTTCTGATACATTTTCAATTATAATGCAAGATAAAACAGACAAAATTGTTCATCCTGGGGAAAAGGAGATATTTCAATGCGACATTTGTGGTTACAAAAGCACGCAGAGAAGCAGTTTAAATACGCATATGCGCGTCCATAATGGCGAGAAGCCTTTCCAATGTAATATATGTGATTACAAATGCAGCAGAAAAGGTAATTTAAAGACACACATACAATGCCACAGTGGCGAAAAGCCTTTCCAGTGTAAAATATGTGATTACAAATGCAGTAGAAAAAGTTATTTAAAGACACATATACGTTGCCACAGTGGCGAAAAGCCTTTCCACTGTAATGTATGTGATTATAAATCCGCACAAAAAAGCAGTTTAATCACACATATGCGAGTTCATAGTGGAGAAAAGCCTTTCACGTGCAATATATGTGATTATAAATCCAGGACAAAAGGCCATTTAAAAACACACATACGGTGTCATAGTGGCGAAAAGCCCTTCCAGTGTAATATATGTAATTACAGATGCATGGAGAAGAGTACTCTAACGGTACATATGCGCTGTCATAGTGGCGAAACGCCTTTTCGGTGTAGCATATGTGATTATAAATGCAAGCAGAAAACCAATCTAAACAAGCATATGCGCATTCACAGTGGTCAAGAGTCTTTCCAGTGTAGTGTATGTGATTACAAATGCAAGCAAAAAAGAAATTTAAACACACATATGCGCATTCACAGTGGTGAAGAGTCTTTCCGGCGTGACTACAAACGCAGGACGAAAATGTCTTTGCAGTGTAATATATGTGAGTACAGATGCACGGAGAAAAGTACTTTAACAGTACATATGCGTTGTCATAGTGGCGAAAAGCCTTTCCAGTGTAATTTATGTGATTACAGATGCACGCGGCTAAGCAATTTAAAAACACATGAACGCATTCATAGTGGCGAGAAGCCTTTCCAGTGTAATATATGTGATTACAAATCCAGGACTAAAGGGCATTTAAAAACACACATACGCTGTCACAGTGACGAAAAGCCTTTCGAGTGTAACGTATGTAATTACAAATGCGCACAGAAAAGCTACCTAAAGGTACATATGCGCGTTCATAGTGGCGAGATGCCTTTTCACTGTAATGTATGTGATTACAAGTGCACGCGAAAAAGTAATTTAAAGATACATATGGGCGTGCATGGTAACGAGAAGCCTTTCCAGTGTAATATATGTGAGTACAAATGTATGAAGAAAAATACTTTAACAATACATATGCGCATTCATAGTAACGAGAAGCCTTACCAATGTAATATATGTGATTACAAATCCAAGCAGAAAAGTACTTTAAAAGCACATTTACGTTATCATAGTGGAGAAAAGCGTTACGAATGTAGTATATGTGGTTATAAATGCACGGAAAAAAGCAATTTAAGAACACATATGCGTATTCACAGTGGCGAAAAACCTTTTCAGTGTAATATATGTGATTGGAAATGCACAACGAAAGGCAATTTAAATAGACATGTACTCGTTCATAGTGGCGTAAAGCCTTTCCAGTGTAATGTGTGTGAGTACAAATGCAGGAGAAAAAGCAGTTTAATTAAACATATAAATAGTCATAGTGATGATAAGCTTTTGTAGTCTAGTATATACTTATAATTTTATAAATGGTCATTGAAAAGTAATTTGAAAGCACAAATGTATGTATATTTATTGTGACAAGAAACTTCTTTAATGTAAAATATGTAATTGTAAGGAAGAGATAAGTAAAGAAAAACCGTTTCAATATAGCATATGTGATTATAGATGCATAGGTAAAAAGAGATCGCAACAGGTACTATGGTGGTTCATGTTGATGAGAAATTGTGTCAGTGCTATGTTATTTATTTCTTTATAAACTTCATCTAAATTAAACATTCATTAAGTCAAAAACACTAGAGTAACAATAACTAACATTAACATTAGGTTACGTCAGAACACTGTACCAGGGTCGGATTTACCATGTGGGCAATCAAGGCAGTGCCTAGGGGTCTCCACCAAAAAATTTTATGTTTGCATTAAAAGAATAAAGATCAATAAACAGGAATATAAAAGAACAAGTTTTTTTGAAGCCTTTTTTTGGCATTTTCTCAATTTCTTGTCCCTACTTTTGATAATACTTTATTCTAAAAACAGTGACTTGTAAAAGATGTTTGTTTTTTGTTTTGTTTTTGTTTTGTTTATTTTTCCATATTAATCGTATTTGACTGCTTATAAAAAGTTGATTCGTTCAAATTTTGTTAAAACCTTTGAGGTGGTGTTTCGCGAAGAATCTTGGTGCAAATATACATGGGGGTCACCGCCAATTTTTTGCCTAGAGGCCTCCACCAGAGTAAATTCGGCCCTGCACTGTACAAAAATACTTAAACTAAAATTCAGTTAATTTTAACATAGAATTAATTATGTTTATACAATTAATTTACCATAAAAAACAAATTATTTTTTTATGTAGGGTTTTAAATATGAAATTGCAATAAACTAATAGATTTATTTACAAATATTATTTAAGTCCAAAATTCAAGATTTTTGTTAATAAATCAGTCACATTATTGTCAGCATATACATACTTAAAGACTTATTTCACCCCTTTACCACTAAACCATGTAAAAATGATATTTGATGCTAATATCCTTTGATTGATCTAACGCACAATCGTATATTTAACTAAACTTATAGCATCTTGGTTAGCGGTATTATATCACACATGATTCTGGTCTGATTTCTTATAGAAATCCTCTTAGCCACAAAACCTTCTTTACTATTTCTTGTTTTATCTGTGAATATGTGTTAGCTTATTGGAAGAACATAATAAAAGACATTGTAGCATAACAAGTGTCTGTAACTTACTGTTTTATTTAACCCTTTGGCACATTCTTACATAGAAGTAGAGGTGCGTAAATTCAAACCTATAACAACCTAGTAATAAGCTCAGCTGCATAATTTTCACTTTACATATCATATTGTCTTCGTGTCATTGGGGAACCATATATGATGTTCCTCGCATGGAATAGAAAGTATGATATTTTGCTTGTGGAACTATGTACTCTGCTTCTTAATTTGGGAGGATTTGTGGAACGGTTCGATTCTTCCATTTTTCAGTGGGTACTACACTATGACGGAGATTTTGAATACCTACTATAGCTTATAAATCCCCTTGAAAACGTTTGACATGAAGTTTGTTCCTTGATCTGGAAAGGAGTGTTTAGGCATCTGCATTTAATAATAAAACACTTGATTTACTTTTTTTCTATTTGGTAACTTATACATTGACTTCTTGATCAGAACTGACTACTATCACCACTGTAGCTTTATATATGTACTTAGGAGGAGCATACGAGATTAGTCTAGAACCTTCTCGCTGTTTCTTTACAATTCTACTCGCATCTAGTAAACCCTAGTACATTAAAATTATTAAAACCTATTAAAACACTAAATTATTGAATTATTTTTACATCCCAAATATATTTAAATTGTTCTTCAATATTATTAGTTTTAATTACTAGTTACCTGATACCTACAGAGTGTTATCGCTTTTGGGTATCTAGAAAAGCCATCTTGAAATGTGAGAATATATAATTATGTATCTGTTGTTAAAATGCCTGTAGAGATGCGGGTTTAAGATGAGGTGATGTTTTCCTTTCACTAGATGACTTAAGATCTCTTTCATTTTTTAGCTTGTATAGGATGCCATCCACATATCCAAACAAAATTCGTCCTGTTAACTAGCATTTAATGAGTGCTTGAAAGATTCTTGTTAAGTTTGAATCGCGTCTTTGTTTCTCCCTAATGTTCCCAAGTCCGGATGGGTTCAAGATCCTTACAAATCATGTTGACATACACTCTGTACTATGCCTCAGCATTTTGAGCATCCTAGATTTCTCACTTTCACGTGTCATTCTGACATTTACTTCATGATTACATAGCATCAAAATTTCAAACTTCTCAAAATTATCAGTGTAACACTTCTAAAAAATACATAAAAATTCTAGTAAAATTGATCAAAAAGCAATAAAAATCTGATTAATGAACTATTTATAAATGGGAAATATATTAAAATCATTTCAAGTTAGTAAAATAAAGGTTTTAATATCAATTATATAGTTCTGAATGTGATTTTGAAAACATCTTTCCAGAATCGTCCAAAAAATAAAACTCGATTACCTGTAAAGCGGCGTCTACCAACACGCGATGAACAAATAAAATCCTTGCAGACAGATTGTTTTGATGTGTTAATTATAGGTGGGGGAGCAACTGGTGCAGGTTGTGCCCTAGACGCAGTTACAAGAGGACTCAGAACTGCCCTTGTAGAATATAATGATTTTTCCAGCGCAACTTCTAGTAAAAGTACTAAACTTATCCATGGTGGTGTAAGATACTTACAAAAAGCTATTATGGAAATGGACAAAGAACAGTTTAATATGGTAAGGGAAGCATTACATGAACGAGGAAATATGTTGAATTCGGCCCCGCATTTAACACGTCCGTTGCCTATTATGCTGCCAGTGTACACGTAAGTATGTAGATATTTCCATTTATTGTGCTAATTTCTGATATTTTCTTAGATGGTGGCAACTTCCATATTTTTGGATTGGAATTAAAATGTATGATTTGGTAGCAGGATTTAAAAATCTTAAAAGCTCGTATGTTTTATCAAAAACAGGGGCTTTGGAATCGTTTCCGATGTTGAAAAGCGAAAAGCTGGTTGGTGCTATTGTTTACTATGATGGTCTGTGCAAGAATACAAGATCTCTATATTTGTACTAAAAAATATTATTCTTAGGTCAACAGGATGATGCTCGTATGAATCTAGCAATAGCATTAACAGCAGCAAGATATGGCGCAACAATAGCAAATCACGTATCTGTAAGAGCCTTACAAAAGAAACCTAATGAAGCAGCGAAAATGAGAGTGTCAGGAGCTACCCTCAAAGATGAAATTACTGGAAATGAATGGAATGTATCAGCTAAATGTGTCATCAATGCTACAGGACCATTTATTGATTATGTAAGAAAAATGGATAATCCAGAAGCTAAAGAAATTTGCATCCCTAGCAGTGGTGTACATATTGTACTTCCAGGTTGTATTGAATTTATCCAATTTGTTATAACTTTACATAATTTGTAATTTTATAGAATATTATAGTCCTTCACAAATGGGCCTTTTGGATCCTGCAACTAGTGATGGTAGAGTGATATTTCTTTTGCCATGGCAAAATAAGACTATAGCGGGTACAACTGACCATCCTTGCGATCTCACTTTTAGTCCAAAACCAACAGAAGATGAGATCAGTTTTATCTTGAAAGAAATCAAAAATTATTTTAATCCTGACCTTAAAGGCACTTTGCAAATATTTACATATGTAACTTGGAAATTATTGTATACTAACTTTTAGTACGTAGAAAAGATGTCTTATCTGCATGGAGTGGGATTCGTGGGCTCATAGCAGACCCCAATAAGAAAAATACTCAGTCATTGGTTAGAAACCATTTAGTACATGTGAGTGAATCGAATTTGGTGACTATTGCTGGAGGAAAATGGACTACTTACAGATCAATGGCTAAAGATACTATTGATGCTGCGATTCAATGTAGTTCCCTTTACAGAAATACCACCACTAAGTATGTACTATATCTAGTTTGTTCTAGCATGTAATTTGAAGCCAAAGGCTGCAGACTGCCAAACAGATGGTTTACTGATGGAAGGTGCTCGCAAATGGACACCAACATTATATATCCGACTAATACAAGAGTATGGTCTTAAAAGAGAAGTAGCTGAACATTTAACAAGTTTCTATGGAGATAAAGCATGTGATGTTCTTAAATTAGGAGGTAACAGTTTCTTCAACTTATTCTTTCTCAATATATTTAATAATGTTAATTGAATTTTAGGAATGTCTTGCCCAGTAAAACTTCATCCTGACTTTCCATATATAGAAGAAGAAATCAAATATGGAATCCATGAATACGCAGTCACTGCAACTGATATGATCGCTCGAAGATTACGGATTGCATTTCTAAATGTAGAGGCAGCTGAGGAAATATTACCTAGGATTGTAGAAATAATGGGAAAAGAATTAAATTGGTCAGAAGGTAAAGGAAAACCAAAATTTGGTTCTAAATCTGTCTCGATTTTTCCTTAATTAATTTTTAGTTGAGAAACAACAACAACTAAATAAAGCCATTGAATTTCTCAACACTGAAATGGCAATGGGTAAATGTAAAAAATAAGCATAGACAGAATTATATTTCACACCAAACGTGATTGAGACTAAATGGAGAATGGGTAGGTATATCTAATTGCCATAAAATAAATTAAGTGTGTGAGCAGGCTATTAGAAAGTCTTCTGATCTATGAGTATTTTAGCAGCAACATCTGATCCTCCGAAAATACGATTGTTGCGATTATTATACGATTTACCTGAAATTCACAGAAAAGGTCTCTTCCTTTAACATGTAGGCAGCGTATTCTAACTATAGGTATATGTCGTCAATTACTTTAAAGTTTCTGCACTGATAGATAAATTTCATCGTTTGTCCTTTTCCAGCAAGCAGAGCGATATCAAATTCACGTGGTTAATCGGGCATTATTAGTTGCCAATGACAAATTCGAATAATTGATGTCATGACAGTGTCATTTCTGTACTGTATTTCTATGTAATTAAAATGACATTGTGTATCAGTTTTCAAAATTCTGTTTTTTGATGATAATAAAGATTGTACTTGTTAACTAAATTGTAACATTTTAACATCATCACTTAAATTCGATATCATTCTGCTTGCACTTCTACATATGTGATTCCTTTAGCTTGTATGGGAACTTACCCTTGCATCTTGGCATTTTCTATTTTCATCTTTTTTTATTAAAGTTTATCAGTTACTGTTTCTTCATGTTATGATACCTTCTTTGTATCGTGTGGTTGCTCTAAGAACAAACTTTGTTCATATATTCTTTTATAAAATTTAAATAATTGATAGCATTAATACATGAAATCAATCAAAAACTTACATGCATGTGTAAGATTTCCTAACACAATCAACCAGATCTCTCCTCTAATTCCAGGTATAATTTGTGTGATGCTTCTTGTACTGCATAAATTATGCCATTGTGAAATAATTTTCAAAATAAAAACCAATCAAGTATGGAATTTAGGTAGGTACGTCATATAAAACTATTTAAGAATCACACTCAAGATCTTTCGCCAAATTCCACAATTACGAAATGGTAGCATGAGATCAGAATGCATCTACAGAAAAGTGCTAACTTAACCTATACATACTTTTTATTTAGTAACTCTTTAATTATTAAGTTAAGTGATTTGGTAAGATAAAATAAAACCAGAACGCATAGGTATCATCTATCATTATATTTTAGCACCAATTTTATTAGTCACACTTACACCAGGTAACAATATTATAATCGTTTATATCTCAATTGACATTCTTAACTTTAAGGTATATGCAATTGGCAAGATGATACATAAAAAACAGAAATAAGTATTACTCTAATCACATAAAACAAATTTAAATATTAAGAAACTTCAATCGTAAAATCTAAGCGCTAGGCTCTTTATTGCAATTTACTACGATCAACCACCGTTTTAACTTGCTGTGATATCATCTTTAATGGATCTTTCTGGAAATTCTTATTATTTAACACATTCTTCATCATCTGTACTCCTTGTACAAGTTGCTTCTTACGTTTCCTAGCTTTCTCGATTCCTTTACGTTTCTTACTACCATCTTCTTTCTTATTATCAACACGTGTAGACTTTTCTTTCAATAAAGATTCTAAAGATGGTAAAGCATCATGCAAAGGATTTGTATCACCAATAATAGATATATTTTTCCGCTTCTTTCTTTGTTTATTTTTAAGTTTTACTTCATGAAGTAGGTCTATCTTCTTTAACAACATATTTCGTCGCAACTTTATTTTATCTTTCTTTAACATCGCTTTATTTCCACCTACTTCCGATTTTAATGACTTAAATGACTTCACACTTCGAACGTCATCTAACAGATCTTTCTTTAAATGATCAAAATTAATATCTATTCCGGCAAAAAGATTTTCTGATGGCTGCATTAGAATTGGCTGTGATGGTAAAGTATCCATGCCCTCTTCGAGTTGATCATCGTTAACTTCACTTTTATCTTTTGCTGGTAAATGTAATTTCTGGCGTTGTCTGCGTTGTTTACCCATTTTTATTATTGTGTCCTAATAATTTAAAATTTACTTAGCAATGTTAGAATTTTAGGTTATAAATGTCAACATGACAGCAAGAGGTTATACTTCATTGTGACCAACCTAAAGATCGGTAAACGTAAACGTGCAGTTTAGGGCCCCAAATGTGTGCATGCGCTAGAACTGAAGTAAATGTCTGCTTGCAACATTGCCAGATTCTTTGTAATGCGTATTCTATATCAGAGCAAATGTACACATATTTATGAGGTAAATACACTTACGTGCGTAGAAATCGGCCCACTGCACAATTTTGACTTTAACTGTATTTTTTTTTTTTTAGAAATTATACGTCAAATCAAAACAAAACTTATACAGTTTAAAAGTTGATTTAATATGCTTTGACATAGGTATAAATGTATTGAAATTCCTTCAATTACAGCTTAGAATTATGAAATTAAATAAATGAAACAAATTATCATTTCATCACTAAAAGAAACATGATTTTTTAAGAATAAACTAAGATGATAACAATAACTACATAACATTATTAATAATGGGTATGACCTCTTCTTGCTCTAATAACATTCCGTATATGATTAGGCATAGAGCTAATCAACTTTATTGTTTCTTGTTGAATGTTAAGCCACTCTTCTTCTACCGCAATAATGAGCTCTAGGATCGACGTTGAGATAGGAATCCTAGCTCGGATTTTTTGTTTCAGCTCATTCCATAAATATTCAATCGGGTTTAGGTCGGGACTACATGCCGGCCATTTCATAACCCGAAAATCCGCTTCTGTAATGTAATGTTGAACAATTCTAGCAGTGTGCGGCCTTGCATTGTCGTGCATAAAAGTAAAGTTTTCTCCAATATAATCGATGTAAGGTACCACATGCACTGCTAGAATCTCTTCAATATTATGAGCGGCTGTTAAACCTCCTCTCTCGTGACCACGGCCAGACCTGGCGATGAAAGCAAGTTTCGTTCGTGCGTCCATAGAACCGCCGCCGTACCCAATCCGCTCTTCAGTGCAGCACTCTGCAAATCGCTCTCCTGGTCTCTGGTAAACTTTCTTCGGTCGCTGCCATAGAGACATATTCTGGTCTCGTCGGAGAACAGAACGGACCCCCCACTGCTCCAATGTTAAATTCAGATGATCCCGTGCAAAATTCAGGCGTGCCTGGGGTAAGTTTTGGACCAGTTGAAGGGTCTTTAGGGGTTAGGTTGCTTTCCTGCAGTCTTCGTCTTACTGTCCACTGGCTAATATTCACTCCTCGGGCCTCAAGGAGCTCTTGTTGCATTTGAACCGCATTAAGTTTATATTATAAAAATATACAAATGTTTTTTCGTTTTTATTTAATATTTACCTTATAAATATGTCTACATTTACTCTGTAATAGAGTATACATTACAAAGAATCTGGCAATGTTGCAAACAGATATTTACTTCAGTTCTGGCGCATGCGCATATTTGGAAACATTTGGGGCCCTAAACTGTACGTTTAGCTAAACATCATTTAAAAGTTTTTTTTACTCTATAATTAAAATAAAAATAATTACTTTATTCATAAGGTAAATAGCTAAAAGGATATAATTAAAAATTTTTAATTGAACGATTTCATTAAATTATGCTGTCACAATTGAAAATTTGGTTATAGAAAGAAATAAATGTTTAGTAATCGTAGCTAACTTAAGAGTGGTAGTAACAATTGAAATTTGTGTTGTCATTCTACACAGCAGTTAAAAACCTAACACTTTATTAAATTTGTGAAGTAAACTAGATCATGGCTATGGTAAGCAGCGAGTCTACTCCTTATTTTCCGGATTATGGAACTACAGCACCTAGGACACACCATTTTAGACCTTACGCAGAAAACGGAGGGTAAAACCTAACCTATGATTCATTATTATTTGTAAATTTACTTTTGTGTTTTCTAATTTACAGGAGTGTAGTGGCTATAGCTGGAAATGACTTTGTCGTAATTGGCGCCGACACTCGTTTAAGTGCAGGTTTTTCAATTTATACACGAGAGCAAACCAAATTGTTTCCATTGTCGAAGACTACCGTTCTTGGTTGTTCAGGATGTTGGTGCGATACTTTAACTCTTACACGTATCTTAAGTGCACGTATGCAGATGTATGAACAAGAACACAATAAAATCATGTCTACACCAGCAGCAGCTCAAATGCTGTCCACCATGCTGTATTATAAACGGTTTTTCCCATACTACATTGCAAATATACTGGTAGGACTAGATACTGATGGAAAGGGGTGCGTGTTTAGTTACGACCCAATTGGACATTGTGAAAAATCAACTTACCGAGCAGGAGGATCTGCTGGTGCTTTGTTACAGCCACTCTTGGATAATCAGATTGGTTTGAAGAACATGCTGAATGTTAAAGATGACCCTATTAGTTTAGAGCGTGCACTGGCTATTTTGAAAGATGTGTTTATATCTGCTGCTGAGAGAGATATTTTTACGGGTGATAGTATTGATATAAATATCATTACAAAGGATGGTGTAAAGAAGGACAGCTTTGAGTTACGTAAAGATTAAATATTTTGTTCTTATATGGTATGAATTATTAAAAAAAAAATTGGAATAATAAAATATTATTTAATTCATGTGTCTTTTTTTATACTGTTACACTTCAAATAAAATAAACTCTGCAAATATGTTTGTTGCTTTTTTCTTAAGTGTAAGAAAAGAACTGTACGTTTTCTCGTGAGTAGTACTAAATCCTGCTAACAGAATCATTCAGTTCAACAAATTGGAAGAATTATTTAGTTAATTTGTCATGATTATCAATACAATAACCCAAATACAGAAAAAAAAACTAATTTTAAATGTTTACATTCTTGTCTACGATTCTATTAGCGTGATTTAATTTTGAGCTTTGCTCATGTTTATCAACAGCTTATAAACAACCCTTTAAGAATTAACGTACAGCCTGAGAAAATGATAGAAATTTGCCCAGACATGACGGTGTCTTAACTCTCAATGCTTAGGATGTCCTTACATTACAATGATTTTAAGAAGTGAACATGGGCGCCCGTTCCTATGGGCAAGGGGGGGTGCTTGCCCCCTGGATTTTTTAATCATATTTCGTTTTCTATTTCTACACTTATTTATATATGGCTTATATTATAAATTTGTTGGTTAGCCCCCCCCCCCCCGCGGAAATCATCGAGCGGACGCCCATGGAAGTGAAACACCCTTTGAACCCTTCGAGATCAAAAATGTACAGGAATGCAAACTATTCTTTGAACGAATTTGCAGTTTGTTTGCCTGTCTGCATTTTTTTAAAATTTTGAATTCTAAATTAAAAACTAAAGAAACGTGGTGTCTTCGTTTTTTGATATCTCTTCAGGAAAATGGTCAAGATGGCCGGCAAAATTTGAAAAATTTTTAAAGATTGTTTTTATTTTACAATCGTATTCTACATCAAAAAATAAGAGATATATATATATATATATATATATATACTTTTAGTTTTTTAATATCACCTCGGAAACATGGTCGAAATGGCCACCGAAAGAACAAAACAGTTTGTTGTGGTTACGCTTTGCATTCCCAGATGTTTTTTTTTTAATTTTTAGGTTCTCTCATCAAGTAAACACTAAAAACCTAGGAGTTTGTAAAATTTTGTGGCCAGCTATTAGTGAAATTCTCTCTCGTCTTTATCCCTTCTATGCAGCTAATACATCAAAATAATACTAACAAGTTTTTTTTGTTGGATTATTTCACATCATTGATTCTAATTCCAGTAAAACTATAGGTACATTTTTTAACATCTTCAGTTAATAAGCAAAACACACAATTTTCTTTTTTTATATGCTTGCTTTGAATATGCTAAAATGTGCACGTATTGTTGCACTTTTATAGAAAAATGTAGTTGTATCAATGTTCAGAAACCATTACTTAAAATCATGCAGCATAAACTAATCTAGAAATTTATGGCTTAGCAAGTTTAAATTCTTGTACTAATTAAATTAAACCTAATTTTGCAATTTGTAACTGCAGAAATCGGCCACAAATTAAAAATGACTCGTTACATTATCCGAATAAATAAAACATTACCAGTAATTCTTCACTATATAAAACTTACAAACACACCTCTAGAAATTATTATTTAAACATTAAGGAAATAGGAAAAGGAAATAATAATAATCACCAGATTGCTTCCAAAGAAATATTTTCACTACTGAATCGAGAATTTAAAATAATTCTGCACATTTTTAATTTATAAACTTTCTTATTTTACAGGAGTTTTTAAGTTTTAGATGTTCTTAAAACATTTAAACTACTGTTCGATAAGACTTCATGGTTTAATATCTGATCGCTTCAAAGACATTAATACAATGAATTACTTTTACAAAACAGTAATTATTATTATTTATAATTATTATTCAAAACTGGCATAAAAATAACAAACATTTAATTATACACAACTTAAATCAAAAATTGACAAAAGAAAATAACCATTAATGTGTAAAAATTTCTGAGGCCCTACAGTTTCACAAACCACTGTTCATTTGCAGATAATGAAAACTGTTATTAGTTTTATATCGTATCAGTAAATAGAAATTAAATTGTGCCCCCCGTAGCACCTACTTCTTTTGCCCAGGGGGCGCTACAGGGGTGCCGCGATCTTTTCCTCTTAATTTTATTCCGATTACCCTTTCAATCTTGCCTATTATAACGTTATTAGGTATTCCTCGTCCAGCCTCATAATCTGTAATCACTTGTGGCTTTTCATTAATTTTAGTTGCCAATTCTTTTTGACTTAAATTTTTCGCCTGTCGACCTTGTTGAATTAGTTTTCCGACTTCAAGTGGTATTGTTTCGTGGCGAAGTTCTTCAGTTTCTCTGTCTAATTTTGCTGTGTTTTTCGCAGCAACGTGCTGTTTATTGCTGCCTGCACCCCCTGAAAACAGAATTGCATTATTAACATACTGTAAAATTAAAAAAGTCACTCTTGCATGCTCTAGAAACCCTCACATTTTTGTTGTGTTTCTACTTGTACGCCTTGACGACGTGCCGCATTAACTGCTTGTTCGCTTTTTAACGCGGATGCCTTGGGGGCTCTTTTCTTTAGTACTGTGACTGTATCCCAATCTGACATATTTACGCAATATTAGAAAAGTGCAAAATTTTAACTCGTTTTATCAAATTTGATCAATGACAACATGAAGGGCAATACGTGCGATATTAGCTGCTGTGATTAGAATCAAATGTTATCAGTTCCTTTTTATTTCTTTTAATTTGTTGTGGTAACGTAACTGCACGAAGATAGCAACAACACTTCTTATTAAAAATTATTGTTTGAATTCTACATATTTAGAAATTATAACATCTTTATAATATGTTTACAAGAAATTCTGAATATTTTAGTTATTTCAGTAGTTTTTGAAAAATATTGGAATCATCATCTATTTAGGGATAGACTATATGATATTTATTCTTAAAATTTAACGTATTTGGGATTAGACTTATTAAAAACTAAAACTAGTTAATCGAATGCGTGTAAATCAAAATAATTTGATTTAGCGTTGTTTTGAAAATGCCGCTTGTAAGGGGCATTGAACGGGTACAATTCTTATTCCTGATTGGTTAATTAACCGGCAACCACCACCCTAAGTATTTAGTATCTGCCAGTTGCCAAATTCAATCCTAATAAAGCTTCATAGTTATTTTCATTTTGTTTGTCAGTTATATTAAAAGAAATTACTATACTTAAAGGGATTTACGTGAAGTATTCAAAGAATTTATTTAAAAATTCATCTCAGAACTTGACAGTTTAGAAATAAAATTCAATCGTGTACATCTGGCAACTCCGCTTAACTTCCGTTCACCTCGATATTGCATCATCATCAAAATCAACGCCGGCCGGCGCCATTTTCTTGTAGACATTTTGTTGGTTGGCGTGCCCTTCTAACTTGTCTTCGTTTCTTCAGGAATAAATTCCATTTTAAGGTGAGTAAATTTTATCATATTTCTATATTAGCTTTTGAAGCAGTGTGTGAGAATATTGGAGCATCGATTGGCTGTCTTCTTGAACGTGTATCACATTTGACTTGTATTGTGGTTGATTTTTATTATTTTAACATTTTCATTTCTTGTTTTATTTTACACCATTTAGTCGATAAAAAATGGCAAATAGAAGATTCAGTGGTGGTCCACCACAAAAACTCGGTGGTTTCGCGCAACAGAACTTTCAAGGAAACAAGGTGAACCCTTGGCAAGGGGGCGCAGCTCCCAACAATTCAGTGAATAGCGGTCTGCTATCTCAACTCTCTGCTCCTCAAGCGCAATTAGCGCTTGCTCTCTCTAGTCTGTTGCAACCCCAGCAACCGGTGAATAACAATCCACCATCATTGCTTTCGTTGCCTACAAATCCAGCATTCGGTAATCAAGATAATTTGAGTTCTCAAAATCGCTTTAATAATCGCGGTCGCGATTTTAGGCGACCTGAACCTTACAAGGTATGGATAACATTTTTACCTATTTGATATCTTTATTATCTTTATTTCTCCAAATAATTAAATATTATCCATTGTATACCAATAATACAGGTACGCATCTTAAGTGTTACTTGGCTTTTTCTAATGCTATTTTCAAAAAATGAAAATTAATTTTATAATGTAATATTTATGATCGTCTTAACCTTCTTATTCTTTTTTCAAAACAGTATGTTATAAAGCGTATGCAGGTATGACTCAAGTAGTTTTATTTCTTTGTTTATGCATTCCTATTAAATACATTGGTTTTTACATCATGATAACGAGTTCCTTATCATATCTTTAAATTGTTTATTGATTTTAATGAAATGAAAAACAAAATCTCTACCTATACATACACGCATCTTTCTATCTACTTTTGATCACTGTACATAAAGAAGATTTCATTGCTCGCTTCTTGACCCAAATTGAAAATCTCATTTCTCTCATATCTATATACTCTTAATTCTTCTAAAAATGTGAACTACCACAACAGTAATTCACATCTTCTTAATTTAATCACCTAAACAATTCAGAAGCGACTTCATACTTTTTCTATTTTACATAATGCCACTTTTTTTTATTTAATTGAACAAGGTGTCAATTGGAGGTGGAAGATGATTATTATAAAAATAAAATGATAATTTTTTTGTATCATTCTTTAAAAACTACTTGTCATTCCTGCATAATTGGAATATATTTTATCCAATTATAAAGATTAAAAATTTTTGTTAAAGTCCCATTTTTACGAATTTTTTTATATAAATGGAATTGGATTCTCATTTAAATAGTTTGATCAGAATCGCAGTGGTAACGCCGCATGGCGTGACAATTCCACACGACCCACAGGCAGTTACGGCAGGTCTTCTTCATCGAACAGGAGCGGTTCTCGATTTGGCAACAAAGATAGAAAGTCGCCTCCAAAGGGAGGTAAGACTGGTAAAGGCAATGCTAAGGCTAATAAAGCCAAGGCTTCTGGCGACAAACTTAATGATTCTTCTAAAAAAGTTGAGAAAGACGAGAAGTCTGATGCTGTTGATAATTCTATTGATGATAGCAGGTAAGACTTTTTAAATTTATTTGTTTTAATATGTGTGTGTATGTGGATGTGGTTTAACTTAATAAGTTCTAATGATTGATTTTTAAAAAAATTACAATTTTTTTATTGGTGCTTTTTGTATGAAAATAAATTTACAAAATTGTTCTTGCCCAGTGTGAAAGAAATTTTGTAATGTAAACCACAACTCTGTTATTTTTTAATTATGCAAATGAACTCAACTATTAACCTTACTTTTTTAAAATATATTTCTAACCTCGTTTTATGTGGAAAAAGGAGATTATTATAAAAAAGCTTCGAAACGTAGTTGCCAAACATAGCAAATTTTACACGTATAGGATGACATCTTGATCTAGTATACTTTGATTTCTGTTTAGAGGTTTATTTTTTTTTGTGGTTATGTTATACATTTATCCAAAATGTCATTGCCAAAATTAACATGAATGTGTAATGTCAAGATTATGACATGAAGAATTAAGGTTAATACTGTTAGATTTCGTTCAGAAATTACGCTCTGACTAAATAAAATTATACCCACTTTAGATAGAAAAATTACAATTTTTCTGAGGTTATGTTTGTGTTTAATCAATTCAAGTATTATTATTACCAGTTATAGTTGGTATAATACTCGCAATATTCTTATTGTTCATCTTTTTCGAAGGTTGAACATCGAACTTTTAACTTCTGTGTTTACAGCTCTGCTCCAGAGCGTTCAGAAAATTGTACAATTGGAGCGCATTTTGATTGCTTTGCTCCAATTAATCTTCATGGATAAAGACTCTAGTGTCCTTTTTATTTCTGAATGAAATCTTATATGTCAAAAAATAATTGATTTAGGTTATGTATTTTATACTAAATAAAAATATTCAAGCTGGTTTTCTTGTTACATTTTCTAAACTATTATGAAGTTAAATACAATTTTATATAGTTTGCCATTGTCGCATTTATATCATCCAACAAAGCTTTACATTGCTGGCCGTCTTTTCTTGTTTATTATTGTTTTGTTTATCTTCAAATTACTCCCCTTGATGACAGAATTAAATGAAATTAATAAATCTTCCTGTGGTGCTTGATCGTTACAATCTGAGACCTTGAGTAATAATCTGACTAATATCAGACACATTTGCCGTAAGCATTTGCGAAAGTTTTATATTTTTTATTAATTTCTAGGTTATTTTCATTATTAATATAATGCTGCAATTAATAAAGTATAAAAAGTATGGTTTGTAATTAATAAGAAAAGATGCAAATAGCTTGTGATATTCCCAGGGTATACATTATTACATGTCTGTTCTCGATTAAGTTTGCGTCAGTGTCAAAAATAATTCTTTTAGGTTATGTTTTTAAATTTAGTTTAAAAGATCGAATTAATTAATTTGAAAAAAAAATTAGAGCAAACAACTGTATAGACACAATTTTTACAATGAAATCTTCTGCATTCAGCACACTTCTACGACTTCTGTTTATATTCTTTCTCCTTGCAGTATAAATTATCCGTTTCAAAAAATATGAACAAACAATACGTGTGTTTTTGAAATTTTTCAAGAATTGACAGTAAATGAGGAACAAATATATGGATATTAAGACCGGAGTAGAAAAGAGAAAGTGAAATAATAAAGTAAGCCGCTGATGTTCAAAATTTTTACTGAGACTGCAAACTACTCTTACAAACCGACAGCTTTTCTACTTGTAGCTAAATAAGTTTAGAAAATTCTTTTAATGTTCACGTTCCTCAAAGCAAAGTATTAATAGCCCACTTATGATTCTGGGAATAGGCTCGGGCGATTCGAGAATTCACGAATCTAAAATCTGTTCAGAAGAAAAATCAGTTTTCAATCAAGATAAATCAATTTAAACAGACTAAAATTGATTCGGATTAATTCAGATATATTCAGAATCGATTCGATTTTAATAAATTTAATAAATCAATTTTATTTCAACCATTCTTGTAGTACACTGCATATTGATGCAGGTTAGACAAAGATAAATAATATCTCCTCGTGATCAGGAGTATATCTAAATTAGAACTTTGGTTTGGGTCGGGCCGTTACGGATTTTTTGTAACGAGAAAAAGAGGCCTAATGCCCATTAGGGATGTCGAAAAATGTTCAATCCCGTAGCTCAAGTCGAAGACGAAGTGGCCATAGCTAAACTTACCTTAGCCAAAAGAAAAAGAAAGTTTACACAACCAAAAACTCTTGACAAGTTCAAAAGATGTCCAAAATTAAGCTTTACTATAATAAATTAATAAAGTTCGCAGTTTTAGTGTATTTGAGTGTATTTTTAGTCTATTGTGCTCCGCCTACATCGTCTAGCTGCATCCTATAGCCTAGTATCATAATGGCTCCGCCTATTAACAGGACTAAATACACTGAAGTACACTACAACTTCAAACCGTTTTACACTCTACTTTTCAATAAAGCAACAAAACTGAACTTTACTATGATTTATTAGCCTTGAAAGAAAGAAATAAAAAATATGTTGAAAACAAATAAATGAAGGGGTTAGTAACTTAACGGAAATGACAAAAAATATGACGAGAGAGATTATACTTCAAAAGTTTTTCCCAGAAGAGGACAGAACCAAGTTTATAGAAAAACAAAGATTTCTCAAATTATAAATAACGAAAGATTATCAAATGCCAAAGAACAAAGAAAGAATTTTTAAATTACCAAACTGGAATCAAATATAATTTAACTTTTCTATAAAAAAGAGCAAATGATTACTTTTAAAATATTTCAAAATACGGAACGCAAAATCCGTTAAAAACCAATTATTATTACCTTTGAACGTTCAAGTTACAAGCTAAATAATTATTAAAAGTTAATATGAATTCAAAATAAAAGAAATTTTAATAAATCTGTCTAAGAGAGTTTTAACTTTATTCTTACATACTATTCTTCCCTGGGTCTCTATAATTCTGAAATGCTATCAGCGATGCACCAGGGCGTTCAAATTCGTCGGGGAGATGTCTGGAACCTGACCTACTAGTTGCGCCCGAATCAGGGGCCGCCGGCTTTCTTTGTTACAGCAAAAGTTCTACACGTCACTGACGTCTTTTAACACAAGTCCTTAACAGGCAGAAAATACTCGGTGTTCACTTGTTTCTTTAACTTGATGATATTAACACATGACAACAATTTTCAAAGTAATGGTTGGAAGGATGGACACAAAAAAAAGTATCAGACCATGAGAGTTCGAAACACGGGCAAACAGACGGTCACTACACAATCCGTCAAACAGAAGACTGAGTACGATGAATTTTCTTCATCTACGATACGAAACCTTGATTTGGATTTAATCTTTTAGCTTGCAAATTCTAGATCAGATCCGCCAAGATAAGCAGTTTATTTAACCCCCCCTTTGGAGCACTTCTTCTAGGGTTAACCAAAATGCACCATGGCAAACAAAAAGGTGAATTCACAGCTAATTATTGTTATGACAAAACATCCGAGCCTGACACCACAAAGGTAAAAATGAAGCGCATATCGCGCACCTCTTCCCCGAAGAGGAAAAATTCTGAATAATGTTGCATAACAAATTTGATACAATAAAAGAAGCCGGTTGTACACTGTACCAAGGAACGAAACATAGATGATGCATTCAAAATGGAAAATTACCAAATGTGATCGTTTCAATTTAATACAGTCTTTTATAAAGACGCACGCATTTCTTCTAGCATCGGAGCCTAAATGTAACCAAATTTTTTTCCGAATCGGCGGTAGCAGAAAAATACTAGAAACCTATAAACAATCTCGAGCTAGAATGAGGCACGTTTTGATCATGAAAATTGCAGATCGAATTTCATAAATGAAACCTGAATAAAACTTTCTCACAATGAAGAAATGATCTCGTTAACTACAAAAGAAACAAGACAATTTGTTGAATACATTTTACGATAAAATAAAATAGTGAATTTATATGAAATTCCAATTTACTGCTTAAAATGTACCCAAGAATCCATTGAGTTTGCAAAAAAAGGTAGATCTGCGCATAATTTCCATTGACATTTAAATTAATGTTACATTTTCTTCAAGCTATTTCTATACTGAGCTGTAGAAGAAGATTTTCACACTGCAGCGGACCAAGAACGTTGTCATACTTTTGTACTAAACCACAGTGGAGGATTCTTTTGTAGTGCACCAGACCGAGATCTTTTTTGTGCTTTTATATGTATTTATGTTAGTGAGTTTATTTTTATGAATAAATTTCATACTTTTTTTGTTTGTTACTTTCCCTTTTTTTTTTAAAAACATTTTGAAATTTTGACTTCAGATTTGGATTCTACATCAGAAACTAAAGACATGTAGGAACATGGTCAAAATGGCCGCCAAAAGATTAATGTTTGCTTATTTTTGTGTTGCTCGAATTCAGTAACAAAACAGAGTTCATTGAAAATTAATTGTGAGGCGGCAAGTGCCAGAAAAATGGATGTTGACTGCATTTTATTGTGTCGTTTTCACCTGCAGCATTCTTAGCTAACACAATTAATAGTGGTAAAGACCATTTCATACAGAAATATTGAGAAATTGCTTTTTTTTCTGATTTCATTGAATTCCAGGTGAAATTTTACCTAAAAAACGGCAAACACTAATTAATTTTTGTTTTTATCTAATGCTTGACCTAAACCATTTTCTTAATCAGCTTATTACTTGAAACTTGTAAGCGCAGTACCGCTTTTTTTCATTTTCACAGCAACACGTCATTTTGTTTAGGTTATGATATCAAGAGTTAAGGTTAAGTGTCACATGTCAAAGATAATTTTGGTTTAGGTTGTGTGCTTAGGTGTAATGTCAAAATACGACGCCAAGAACTAAGATTATGTGTTAGATGTGAACAGTTTGTCTCTCTCTTTTCAATTATAAACCATATCTTTCCTCTTTATTAACTGAAGTAAAGAACCAAGAAAAAAAGAGATTTTTGTGAATTACATTCTTCACTGTTTGGTTTAGCTCATCTAATGTGCCAGTTGTACATTTTAATTTTAAAAAAAGTCAATAATTTGGTATCCAAGATATTTTTTCTAATTTAAATCTTACTGTAGGTGAGGTTGTGTGCAGTCTTATCTTGTAAATTTACAAAGTAAAAAGACAAAATTATAAAGTGTGAATGTGTATTTGCATCGATAGCATTAAAACGAATTTGTCCTGAATTCGATTAAACAATAATCTGATCAAAATAGGGATGAAGATGGAAATGAAGGTGAAGAAAAGAAGAGAGACTGGAAGCAAGAAAAGAATGGTGATGACAAAGGCGACGAAGTTATGGATTCTGTTGACTTGACTGAAGAAAATGAGGAGGGCAAGAAGGAAAAAGATGAGAAGAAACCTCGCGAAGGTAGATATTATGATGTACCTGCTAGTCTCTTGCACTGCTTCGTGTGCAACAAGAGCATGTGGGATGGAGAATCTTTCCAGAACCATATTAGAGGTAAAAATTACTCGAAGTGATTTAAAATCATTCAAAACCATTAATTGCGCTTTTTTATTACAAAATAGGTAAAGCTCATAAGCAAATGATGGATAGCTTAGGCCAGAGTTTCCAAATCACCGTGAACATTCTTCGTGAAAATATGCGTCTCGTCGAAGAAAAGAAAATGATTGAATTGGAGCGCATCCATCGTAACAGCCGTAATTATCACAGACAACCGCAAGAACCACAAAGTCATTGCAACATGTGCGATTTGAAATTCCTTGGAAAGATTATTACCCATCGCAAGTGAGTTTTTAATGCTCATCTTAAAATTCATTTAATTAATAACACCCCAACTTCTTTAGAACTGAAGGACATCAACGGCTCAAACGTTTTTTGCATCCCAAGTGTGAATATTGCAACCAAGAATTCCCATCGCGTATGGAATGGGTTGACCATCGCTTTACTCCTGATCATTTACGCAAGATCAAGGAGATTTTGGAGACTAGGGCAAGAACTGAAGGTACAAAACTAATTGGCTTCTTCGGTTAGATGTTTATTTTTACTTCAATTCAATTGTAGATGGCGCTCCAATCGACGAAGAATGTCCTGAAATGGATAACGATCCATTGCTCGAGGAAAGCTTGCAGACGGAAGATGAGAATCCCGTTCTTGAATTGAGTGACGATCTGAAAGACCTCCAAAATCGCATTCCTGCTTACAAGCCGAATCGTGAGATTGCTAAAAAGAATGTGCAGCCCATGTCTGGATTTTATTGTGACATTTGTATTCGATTCATGACTTCCGAGGCTGCTGCACAGGTAATTTCATCTTGTTTGTTTTGTTTTGAAAGCGGCTAACAAAAGATTGTTTTGTATTTGCAGGACCATTTGAAAACTGAATTGCATTACAATTCATTTGTGGAAGCTGCAAAGAAACAATATAAGCGTATGAACGATGAAGAGAAGGCTGCAGCCGAAAAGAATGCTAAAAAGCGTAAAGCGGAAGATGATGGTGAACCACCTAAGAAGGTTAAGAGTGAATCTGAAGCTGCTGACGGTGAAGATAAAGGTGGGGGTAAGTAATTTGAATATTGGGGTGAGAATTTAATAATCATCGTTTTGCTATTTGTTATAGAAATGTACGATCCAGAAGAAGCTTGTCAGGAAAATGATGTATCGATTGATAATGCAACTCTCGACGAGGAATTTGCAGAGGTTGATCGGTTGATTAAAACAGTTCAGGATGAGGTGAAACCCGAGGTGAAGGAGGAACCCAAAGATTCTGAAGAAAAGAAACCTGAAGTAGCTTCACCTCGTGCACGTCGTGGTGCTGCAGCTGCTTCTACTCCTGCTGCTCCTGCTCCAAATGCTGCCGGTGGTGGTGTCAAAAATGGTGCTGGGCCAAAAAGTAAAACTCGACGTGGTGGCAAATAATTTGCCCGTTTAACTTCTTGACTTAATTTTATTGTATGTGCTATGGTATATTTAATGTAATTTTTATTTTTTAATTTTCCATATTTCATTTTGTAATTGATGAAACATAGTAAATGATGTAGGGCTAATTCCACGGCAACCATTAAATTGTCAAAGCTATGGCGAGTTTGGTAATTGCGTTGCTATGGTCATGATTTCTGGAATAGATTATTCTTGTCTTTCTTTTTAAATTCCAGTCGACTTTATCTATGCTTTAGGTAATTATTGTAACTTGTCTTAGTCGAATTTATGTATATGAATATATTCATTTTAAAGAATCGTATTTAGTATATAGCCTTTACTTTAATAAAGAACTTCCTACAAGTGACTCATGTTTTTATTCTCTTTGATAAGAAATTGAGTTCTAGATGCTTTTGCAAGAATAATTCGTCTTGATTAGCTGTGCAACACTGGCTGATAACTGTGAGAATGGATAATGATATGATTCTAATCCAAAATCTAGACGCCCATGTTAAGTTGTGTAACTGGTACTTATTCCTCAGTTTTAGTGTTGTAAATCGTACATGTTACTTGACGGTTGTATTTTTTTCATTTTGAGGTTACATTTGTAATTTGGCATTGAAATATTTATTAATGGAAAACTAATATCTTTAGTATTAACTTGATTTAAATTAACTCCGTTGACGATGTTCCTGGGTTGTAAAAGGTCATGCGTTCATTTTGTTAGGTTGGAAGTGTTATTTCCTTTTGTTTAAAAAATTTGGCGCCGTTGCACATCAAGAATTTTGCATAAACGTTTAGTATCGATTAGTTTTGCTTTGTTACAAAAAAATCAAATTTCTCTTATATTTTGCATCTATTAATGTCAATTAAGAAGAATGCCAAAGATTATAAATTAAAACAAAAACTTTAATTTATAAATATAGGTATATATAGGAATTTTCGTGAAACAATCTTTTAGTTTAGTCGATTTACAAACCAAAAAGCAACAGCGTGAGGTCCACTATTATAAAGTCGTAACCTTAAAATACATTCAAGCGTCAATAAGATTTTACAAGACGAGTTAATAGATAAACATCCCGGTTTACAATACTCAAACTGTAATTCTGCCACATCGTAAACGGGTGGATAGAAGAAAAATATTTCATTCATCATAAAACCTGTAGGAGCAATTTAGAAACCTAAACTTTCTTTTATATTAATTTTTATGTCAGAACAAAACAAGTTAATTCTGTCATGATCGTCACAATATTTGTACATCTGCACAATTTTTAGACAGAAAACAAGATTATTCTCAAGCCACATATATGTTACATTTTCAAAATGCGCTGCATATGACATACGTCTTAAATATTCTACTGTATTACTCTACTGATTCATGTAATCCTGATAAAAGAAATCTTCAGCGCAAAAGTGCCATCTAGGAAATTCCTTAAGATCTAGCTCTGGGATGCTAGCACCTCATATTGCGAATTTATGAAAAACAATTATGCCATGCTACCCTGTTCGTGTACATAAGGCCCTACGCGTGCGCGCTAACCATATTAAAACTTTATTAATTATTATTTCAATGAAAATGGCCTGACCAATTATCGGAATTTCATTTCCGATCGAACGTGGTCTTTCATTTTCTATTTTAATCGAGATGAGTTGCTAACATTTTTCAATGACCTTGAAAAACTTTAATAATCAAAAAAAATTCAATATCGCTGACCAATTAATAGGACAAATTGACCTTTTATGACCATCTTCTGACCTTTCAGATGGCATAATTGTTTCTGATAAATTCGCAATAT
>VTPC01090553.1:100351-121802 GCA_011009095.1 Ignelater luminosus | reverse complement strand
CGTAACGTGTTTTGTAGCCGGGCAGCTTAATTAAAAACGTCATTTTAAATTTACCACGTAATTCTGTTTATAATAGAGTAACACAATAGACCAGCAAATTGCTACTTTATTGAACTTCGAACGAAAAATGATTCATTTGAATTGCTGTATTTACAAGGATTAATTATTTTAGTCTTCCATTTTTAATTTATTATAAAACTAATTTATCTGTTCCCCATTAATATTTGGAAACGAATGTGTCTGGCAATGCAATTATAGTTTCACCCGGAAATGGGGCAGCACATTACCATTATAAAAGCTCCCGGTACCACAAATCATTAAATCTGCATGAAATATAACTGTTTTATTCATTTGTGCGGACGCTCGAAACAATTACGGGTTGCTTTTACATCAAGTGGAATTTTTAAAACGAATACTCAACCTGACGAATACTGTTCAAAACGAACACAAACAATTAAAATATACAAGAGATGCAAACAATTGGAAATAAACACATTAAAATGTCCTTGTTTGAGGGAGAGTGGGAAGTTCGCTTCTTGTAGACGAAATTTCGGTTTCGCAAATTAATTACTTGTTTCGATACGACCGACCATTCAAAAAATTGTTGGGGCTTCGTTAAAACGAAGGAAGCCATTATTAATATTGATAAAATGTGATGTTCTCTCACGCTTGTCGAAATGGTCGTTAGGATGTATTTCTTATAGCAATTACACGATTTTTAGCACGCCCTGTTTGTTCGGATCTTAATCCATCATTTAGCGGCTCAGTAAACATTGTTTGGCTTTCAGTAGTATGCAGCTAAAGAACTTCTTTTTTAATATTTTCATCGAAATGAGGTTTTGGAAAAAAATGGCTTGTATAAACTCGCATGTCTTTTTTGTATCAATTCCTTATTTTTGTTGCACGAGATGAGTTAGCCTCGCAAACATGAAGTGTTGATTGTTGTCGAATTGTTAGCATTTAATTACAACAATCCATGCCATGCTTTATTGTAAGTAATTGCTGTTGTAATAGCAGTTCATTTAGAGAAACGATTCTTTTTAGAAACGTCTCTAAAGTAATTAAATTTACATCATTGTACTTACTTTAACGCTAATTTCTAGCAGTTTCAAGAACAAGACAATTAAGTTTTAATGTACCGTAAAACAATAGCAAATGTTAGTGTTGTTTAGATGTAAAATAGCATCTAATACAATTTTCTATCCTTCGTAATTGCCGCTTTTGATGGCCGAACATCACCTGAAGCGCTTTAATTTTCATGATGATGCCCTTTTATTTTTATCCGCAACTCGATAGCTTCACCTGGTTTCCATAAATTTCTATTTCTTTTAGGTCTTTCATTATATTATCCTTATACCTCGGTTTTTTGTAAGGGTTTCAGAAGCTGACCAACGTACATCACTTTTTTATCGACATATTTTTGATGAGTTTGCCGTGGAGTAGAATATTGGGCTAATTCTGGGGGAAATCATCAGTTATTTTGGTATTACTAAACATCAATCGAAAAGGAAATTAAAATCTGTATAATACGGTTTTATAATAATTAAATAATTTGATCAATTAGTAAATATGTTTAACTGTAAATGTTAAAAATTGATTTTCTGAAGGTTTACCAGGTTTGGTTTACCAAGACTGCCCACTTTAGTTTCTAAGATGACTTGAAATAATCGACACATATTTCATCTAAATAAAAATGTAAATTATTGCTCCAGGGAGGCACAGTTTTCCAATGCTAAACTTTTTGGTCCTATTGGAGAATCAGTGTAGATTATAGGCAATTAAATCCAAGGAAACAATTGGTACAAGTTGCCTGCAAATAATTTGTTTCCAAAAACTCATAAGAATTTATTCGAAAATTAATTTTATTCCGAAATTATTTTAAAGTTCCAAATCTAGCATGGATCCTTTGCTAACATCTGAAACTTGGCAAAATTTATTTAATTATGAGTTTTACTACTTTGAATTAATAAACGTAACAAATTAGTGAAAGTAAAACAGCAAAGTGACAACAAAATTGAAAACTAAATCCTCGGGTTGTAAGACAAGATCGAAAAAGACAAACGATTCGGGTTGAATCAAAAACATGAAATTAAGTAGGTTCTACCAGTATACATTTTAAGTTACCGACTGGAATGATCATCATGTAGTAAAGATGAGACAAAAGGAAACATTCCCTTTGTGCATTTTAAGCAGGTCTTATAATCATGATCCGTAGGAAATCAAAGGTTGTTATATTTTCAGTGATAGATCGAAAGATACATTTCGCCGTCAACTCACCCTAAAGCCCAAATTTCTATGAATACCTTCACAGTTATAGATATTCATGCAAATGGGTTTTTGAAAGGATATTTCTTTAGCAAACTGTAATTTAAATTCTGTGAGAATTTCACTTCCATATTTCCGTTGTAAGAAATTTAATAAAACTTTATGAACCAGAGCATAAACAACTTTGAGGCTGTTACTGGATAAAAACGTATTAAATATCAAATATGTTACATAAGGCAGGCTACTAGTTAATCTTCCAAAAGTACTGGAATTTAATAATTTATTTTTGCGGAAAAAAGCAGTAAATTAGTAAAAACAATACAATTTTGCTTTTTCAGAGCTTCCAAATTTAATCTTTAAACAATACAGAATCTCACACTTTTGCATTTCATAATATTCAGTGGATTTCCACATATTCATATTCAGAATGCAAAATTACGGTTTAGAAGTGAGAATTAATATTATTCACATTTATCATCGCGGCAAATGTGAAAATATCCCAGGCAGTCCTTTCACTCCTTTCATTACTATTATGGTAGCTCTATTATTTTCCTTCCTTGTTCATCTATTTTTTTCCGTAAAAAAGCAATCTTCAAGTAAAAATCTTATAAAAAAATAAAATAGAGTAGAATAGATCATCAAATAATAATATTATTTTGAAGACATTAAACTTGAAGGAAATTCCATAACGTTGATCTTAGGTTTTTGTAATCGCTTCCTAAGTACCACACAATAGCACACTAGATTTACCCTAATTATATCCAACCCATTAAATAAGAAACATAGAGATAGTAAACTATTTTCTCGCAGTGTTATTGCAATTTTATTTGGAACCTTAACAACATGCCATAAAGCGATATAATTCCAATGATCTTTTATTTTCAAATCTGGCAATAAAGATGAACCTTTTTATTATTTTGAATTATGATTTATAATAACAATAATAATACACAAAGAAAAATTAAAAGCGAGTTCTAGTTTTTTTTGAGCTTATAAATAATTCATTCGACTTCCGGATGCAGAAGTTTATTAATATGATACAAAGAAACTGTCCTACAATATTTGTTACACGCCGATTGATAATGATTGATTGCACGGTGAAAAGCAATTTTTGGAATTTGTCTTTTTCTAAATATACATCCTTGTTTTTAGCTTAACAAATATTGTATGCACAACGTGTCGTTTTGATCTAATCATTATATTTACGTGCACGCTTCCATATGGAAGAAAAGCAATTTTCTGCCAGATTTGTAAACTAAAATACAGACAATTTTCTTTGGAATATAAAAATTTGATCACTTGAGTATGTGAAGCTAATTACTTATCTTTCCTTAAATATCGTTTTTTCTAACTAATTAATGTTTAATAGTCAATGCCAGAATATCTGACCAATAGAACTTTTAATGCCCTTTTTTTTTAGAAAGAAGATCTACTGGTTTTAGAAAAAAACGAAACAAAGTGAATGTGTGTCTGGCTTATGAGGCCATATATTTAAATTATTTTGATGTTACTAACTGTTTTACAAAAAATCCATTCTGTTCACCTTTCATGATCAAAATACTTTCATTAAAGAAAATCAAAAACTTATTTTTTCCTAAATATTCTTATTTTTTCCTCATTTAGAAATGAGTTCAGTTATTCAGAGACTCTAGTAAATATTAAAGACTTGCCCAACGACCCAAACAAAAAGCTTATTAAGATCCTTCGCTGTTTTTGCTTTGCGTCAGATCATTTTTACGGCAAGCACCCCATTAAAGGATCTCAAGTGGACTTGCGGAGTTTAATTTCGGATCAAGTTGTAGAAAAAAAACTGCAGAAAGAAAATTTAAGAAATTACAGGGTTACATGAATCTAGGTTATGTTTACATCAATTATACGAGCATGTTATGCCAGCTGCAGTATATGGTCTAGGTCATTCGTATCTCAGATGATTGATCAGAGACTTACTTACCTGTTAAGTAGACAAATTGCAGTTTAGTCTCGACTTAAACCGGACATGCTTGACCGTCGGATTTCTATTATCTAACAGTTCAATGAAGCACTGGTTGAAGAGTAAAGAAAAATATTTCAAGAAAGCCTCCGGAAGTTAATCTAAAGTATACTATGGGGCGATCAGGAGAATTTTGTAGTACCCATATTGAAATAGCTTTTTTAACAGTAGGAACGATTTAATAGAGAAGGAAAACGACGATTGATATAACATACATGATAGAGTTGTAAGATAGGAAGACAATGATAGATAGTGGTTCACTAAAACAAAAGATCTGGTTGTAAGCTCTTGGCGCCTTCGAAAAAAATCGAGAAAGGCGAGACACATGTATGGTACAGAAGAGCAGCATTTAACCCAGCGGATATCTGGGATGGTTTGGGAGCTGGTCAGAATATGTTTTAGAAAACGCCAGACTGTATTTTGTATAAAGGCTTTGCAAAGAGGATAGTCGAGCAGAACCGCCTTTCCCAATATTTTAAAGACCCCCCCCCCCTAAGATCATCTCTAAGGAAAAAGTTCAAACATACCCCGCCATTGTTCTCGTGCACGGTTCAGACCTGTTTATCATATTTTATTAGTCCAGTCAATGAATGCCCAAAAGCGGATTGTAGAGGACATGGAATGGGGGAGAATTTTTTTCTTAAGGAATGTGTCGGGGGTAGTTAGGAGGCAAAGATTTTGCCAAGGATAGGTAAGATTTTTCTTGAATTCCAGTTTCTTAATACATAGATAGAGATAATAACGAAAGTATAGCTTTCTTGAGAAATCACGAAATTTATCTAAAAATTTCAAATTGCTGTAACTTCTGACCTGTAGAAAATAGATTAGTAAATATACATATTTCTAAAAAAATGCAATTCTCTACAACTTTGTGTCTGACGACTTTTCCGAAAATATAAGGCTGAGGAGTTAGAAGGACAACTTCGACGAAAAATGTGGGGCAAAAAAAGTTTTTTAAGAATTATCGATTTGCGCTGGCGAATATCTCAAAAACTATAACACATAGGAAGAACATAAATATAAACATTTTTGTAGGAAATTTAATTATCTTGTATTTTGTAAGGAATACTTGTCACCATACGACGCACCATTTCCGAGTTATAAGCGAAAAACCGACAAAAGAGACCTTTCGCATCCCCCACCTAAAGCGGGAACTTTTAGTATCTTTGCCTCCTTACTACCCGCAATATATTCCTTAAGAGAAGAATTCCTCTACAACCCCTTTTTGGGCATTCATTGACGATTCTTGGGAAATCACGAAATGTGTCCAAAAACTTCAAATTGCTGTAACTTCTGACCTGTAGAAGATAAATTAGTAACTATTACATATTTCTAAAAAGGGCGGAATTCTCTACAACTTCCCATCTGACGACTTGTCTCTAAAACATAAGCCTGAGAAGTTAGAAGGACAAGTTTGACGAAAAATGTAAGGCAAAAAAAAGGTTTTTCGTAAATTATCGATTTTCGCTGGCGAATATCTCGGAAACTATAACACATAGAAAGAAAATATATACAAACAGTCTTGTAGGAAATTTAAGTATCTTTGATTTTGTAGGGAATACTTTTCATTGTACGACGCACCGTTTCCGAGTTATAAGCAAGAACCCGAAAACAGGGACCTTTCCACCCCTCTCCCCCTGAAGCGGCAGCGCTAGAGGCGGGGACTTTTAGTATGTTTGCCTCCTAACTAACCCCACCACATTACTCAAGAGAAAAATTCTCCCCCATTCCATGTCCACTATAACCTCTTTGTTGACTGGACTATATTCCAACTAACAATCCAAAGTACCAAAGTGGTCTTCAAGTCTCCCAACCTGCAAACTACGTGCTATCTGTTTCAAGACTCAGATGCCATTAACGTCTCCTGCTGAGTATAGCAGAGCTCATGCAGTAGTGAGTAGAAGGAGTTAACGTGCTCCGCGTGGTTGCTTTTGCGTCAGCGGCACTAGTGATGATGGGGGACTGAGGGACTTCCTGTCGGATCCATCAGGCTAGACTTTGTGTAGCTTCCTTTTAATTATATTACATTCAGCAGATTCCTAACTGCTTTCGCCACTCAGCTATTAATTATCTCCTTACTTGGGGGAAATAACCATCATTTGATTCTACCAACAAAATCCAACGCAAGGGAACTAGTAGGTACAATGTGAATGCCGACTTGAACATTGACGAGGTGATGATAATAGTTAATCTGACTAAAAAACTAGTATGATAGTGAGATACACTGTTGCAACAGTAAAGCACGTCGTCAGAAACAATCAAAAATGTTGCAATCATCAGATCTGGAGATCTGGCAATTCATTCTCTTTCCGCTATTTTGATACATCTTGACTAAACTTAGTTAGTTCATATTTTTGCAAGTGCTAAAGCGAAGACTTTTAAATGGATCAAACATTGTAGGCAGCAAGATAGTAATATTACGGAGGTATCTAGGTGAAGCAATATAGAAAAAGAAAAGTGGTTGAATAATCCAATCTGTAACTCAAAGTTATTGACTTGAAAGCCAAATACAAATATGGCTTTAGTGGATATCTTCATTGTTTAGTAATCACTTTGAGAGAAACTGGATTCTGTAAACGGAGGACTTGAACAATAAATCATTAAGTATCTAAGCCCCAAGCAAAATGAGTATCTTTAAGAATGTTTATATTAAGATAGATATCTATCTGGAAAGTGGTTAGTTCGAACACATTGTTTTCTTCTTAAGTTGGATTCGAATATATCTGAAGACTATAGTCTCCTATCTTTTTACTTAGCCGTCTTCATTATTCTTCTACGTATTATAACAATTTGACCTAATGAATCTAGAACCTCGCAATTCATCCAAATAGTCTTTCAACATATTTCATTGTTTACATTAAAATTTCGGAATGGTCGCACATCTTGACAACGCCGCAACACTACTAGTTGGTTCTATCGATCATTTTATTAGCGAAAATCGTAAACTGACAGATGGTAGTGTTAAAATTAATTTCAATCAAGATTACCAGAGCTGACGAGGGATATCAAAATTTTACGATTTTACAGCTTTCTATCTGTTTCGGACAATTTCCAGGTGTTCGCACGCCTAAAGCATCCTATTGGTAAGTTTTTCTGCAAAGGAGATTATGGAGTAACAGAGCTTACCAGAAATGGACGAAGAAGAATAAGCTATAAGTCCTACAGGACAAAGGCACTCATAGTAATTATTTAATTAACATGTCAATGAGGTACTTAAGGCTGGTGATACACAAAGGATCGTTATTCATAGAACATTGTAAGGAGCTAAGGAAAAATACACAAACGAAAGCATATAGGACAACCAAAATATGTGTAAAAGCTAGGCATTTGGGCTTTTTTATATTTAAGATGATATCAGTATTGATATTTGTATATACGGGGCTGAGATTTAAGAGGAGGGATGGCAAGACTCTAGAATAATAAAACACTTACAGGCCTTGCAATAGAGCCTTAACAAAAATGCTGAAGGTGTCGATGGTTACTTGATTGTCATAAGTAATCTCCCAAGTATATGTCAAATCACCGATAACTTTATAGAAAATTTTGATACGCACGAAGGATATTTGGGCAAACTATTTGCCAAAGAAAATCTGCAACAAAACAAAAATTGTTTGAAAATCTCAAGAAAGCTTTCACTTCTTTTGTTTTAACATTTTACGTTTTGATGTCTATTTAAAGATGATAAATAATTCTTAACACTGAATTTTTCATTAAATCGTTCTTTGAACTTACTATTATCATTTTATCTGATAGATATTAACCCTTAAATTCATGTTAGAGGTTAGCCTACTAAACTCTACATCCGAATATAAGAGAAAAGGATTGCTAATGAATTAATAAACAAATAATTCAACGATGGAAGTGATTAATAAATCAATACGAATTGGTACAAGAACAAAGTTAGGTTAGGTTACGCACGCTGAATAATACATGTCATTTCAGAAATTTAATCTGACGCAACAATCATCTCCCTTTTGAATTTTAAAGATTTATGAATCTGGGGCATTTTAAATTTTGATTAAATAAAGCTAAATGCTGAAAACACGTGTTGAACGCGTCGTGGGTTTATTGTGTTGTGGTTCAAACTTGTCATGGTTCTAATTGACATGATTTCATTTGTCCTTTCCGGGCCCCTTTATGGAAATATGTTAATAAGTAATGAAAAACACATCGAAAAAATAACGCAACAAAATAAAACCGTGTTGGTTGAAAAATGCTTTGAATGTAATAACAAATTTTTATCAGAATTTGGTTAATTGTTTTAAAGTGTTAACAAATTGAAATGAAGCCTTTCAATATATTAAAAAACAAATTGATGACGTTATAACTGTAGTTGGTCATTTTACCATTTCATTGTTAACTTAAACAATAGTCAAGCTGTCGGAAGATGAATCAAGGCCGCTGCTAAGATTGATAACCTGCTGTTGGCTAGTACTGCTGTAGTCCTGGAAGACGTGATAATATCGTTAACGTTTGTCTACCCACTTTAGTCTCACAGTCAGACAAAATCAATGCAATCAAAAGGCCTAGCATATTAGGGGCAGCTTGAGTGTATTTAATGCCTGCTGTACGTTCCATTCATTTACTTTCTGAACATTAGTTGGTAGATTTAATGAGCGTTAATTAACTAATGATGGAAAAATAGGAAAACTTTTATAGACACTTGGACATTAAGACAATTAGGGTTATTTACGTTAGAAATTGTACTCTGTAATGAAAAAGTTGTAAATATTGAATGGAGTTTTTTTGTGTCATTAACTAATAAAATTTACCAATACCTCACTTCATTATTAGTTCGTTTCCAATCTTTCAATTACGATTTCCATTATGCAATTTATTCATTAATTTGGTTAATATTTTTGAGTGTTACCACGCAAGCAATTATGGCTGAATTTGTTTACGAAAAACCAATTTGAATTTTAAGCCTTGGAACTCTTATCTTGTTATATGGGTAGGAAGCTTGTAGAGTTAGTAGCTGATGGGAAACTAACTCAACTGTTATCCTAATCATGCAGTTTTGTAAACGCTTGTCCATCCTGGATTAGAATGTTTTGCATACCGGCAAATATCAGATACAATGGGGACATATTCCAGTAGAAATAAATATATCGGGCCTTCTATGTATTTAGAAAATGCAGTGATTGGGGTAATTCTGCTTAAAAAGAAAACAAAAATATCTTACATCAGCTGGAGAATCGAAATGAGAAGAATTTAGACAGTGAACTTTTTTGTTTATTAAATTAAACTACCTTTGTCGGTTGTTCCTACTCAATTCCGAAAAATCTAAATATGAGCTGAGTTTGTTTATTTTCTCGGTGCGCTCTAGTTTCCAAAGCAACCTACTATTCTAAAAATTGTATTTATAGTAATCAAAGTGTTGGGAGTAAACAGATTGAATAACTGAACTCTGCCCAATATTATTGATTTGAAAACATTATGTAGTTATAATCAAAAAGATTCTTCGCAAGCTGTCTAGGTAATTCGAGATAAGAAAATTTAAAAAATCTTTAAGCCTTTTAAGAAATGCCTCTATGAAGATGTTGTTTACACATCCATCGCTTGCGTTTTAATCGAGTAGGGTAGGATTAGACTACAAAGGTGTAAACAGAGTTCACACATACGTAATCACAAAGAATCCTGCCTGACATGCCTGTCATGTTTCATAATAGACTGTTAGAACGCATCCCTTTTGGATTCAGAGCTGGCATGCTAGACATAGTCATCTTTAGAGATGTTACGCTTACGAAGATGCATCATCTAACTAGCTGGATTCAAACCACATTCACTAAGAAAACCGAGACAGACCATGAAGGGTATGACATCTGTGGGGAACTTGCAGATAGAGTTTTGTTTCAAGGCATTCTTGTATCCAGCAGACAGAATAAGGGTAAATGATCTTCAGTAAAAGTCAAGTTGGCTATATATTGTGACCCACCGAAACTAGACATGTGAAGTAAATGCAACGGGCAAATACGTTTTGAGAATGATGAAAATAAACAGAGACGTTTGACGCGTTTTTTAAAACCCACACCTGTCGATACTGCAAACCGTTTTTGTTGAGGATGTTCTTGAGGTTATCCAGACTATCAAGTAAAAGAAAGCTACGAGTCCAAACTGCTTTGGAAACGGTGTACTTTAGATATTTTCAAACAAAACCGTCGCGTCGCTTCATTGGCGTGACCGATTTTGTTAACGTCACGCCGCGTTACTGGAGATTTATAAAAATCAAAGGTTGTGTTTTCTACAGCACTAGTAGGCCGATTTATCTTTGCCTGCATAGGGTAAAGCGCCCAAAGGTTTGAGGCTGAAGAGGCTTCAGGGAGCTTGGATAAGGGAAATATGTCTTTCTGCAGCGGTTTTACTATCAGAAACTTCATTGTGAAGATGTGGATACTGCGTATTGTGGTGATTTCAGCAAAAGACAGTCAATAAATGCAATTTTCTTAAACATGTCTATAAATATTGACAAAGTGTGACAATGGGTTTCTTTTCATAACATTCCCATCTTATGTTTGGGGAAAAAGCCTAAATAGTTCTCAGTCACCGGTAAGCAGACTAACCCTAGAGGTATTACAAGGTTTGGCCCCACTTTGCAATGCTCATAAACACCTACATCAGACGTCTTTCTATGACGCTAAACATCAAGCTTGCCCTTTACGTAAAAAGTACTGTTCTGTAGGTTAACTAGATATTACAGTGATGGTGCCTGAAAAACTGTCGAAATGGTTTTAAACTTGGTGAATCCAAATCAGCACTGATCTGGATGACCAAAACTATGTCCCGTCTCAGCCATGGCCTTAGCTTCTTGTATTATTTCGATCACAGTAAAGTGGTTTTGATGATTTTTCTCTAGACAAACCAGAGAAGAACTTCAAGAACAATGGACAGTGTTGCCACTATGATCATCCTATCAGTAAATTCATCCTACGCCTGTGAGTCACACAATCCCACTTAAGTCAAACACTACCCACATACCCGAAAATGAATTTGTCTTTGAGTTTTTGAAACTATTATTGTTCTCAATCATGCCAATCCTGAATGCTGTTACATATATGTCAAGATCTAATACGTCTGATTGGAGAAGAGTTGAATCTAAGTAATGTAGCGTCCCTTTTGAAGCTATGACTAGCCTCGTTGGAGTAAACTTTAGAGTCTCTGTGTTTTAGGTTTGACCTGCCTATCATAGTTTTATGCTTCTCCACTATCCTTTATTTTTCTATTTCTGATCATAATTCTTTTGTCTTGGAGTCGTTGTGTGAGAATTTTTGTTTTGTCTTTTTTATTTATTTTGTGTTTCCTCAATCTGAATTTTCTAATTCCTGTACTTTTCGGAACTTTCTTCAATTCAAAAATAAAATCTCTTGTAGCACACACTCCAGTTTTTTATTGGCCAGATTATTTTGTTTTTTCCGATCAAAGAAGTCCGAAATAAATTCTTTTTAACGTTTTCTTTGTGCTTGTGGAAAATCGGGGACCAACAGACAAAATTATTTATTTCCCAGCCACTGAGAAATCTAACTCAAAGTCTAGTGGTATTAACAACACGTATTGATACGCTTTGAGTTTGTTAACATTTTCATTCCACTGTGCTCAATGGATTTGTTTGTGTGTATGTGTCACCGTGCACAAAATCCAGAAATAGTGCAAGTTTTTATGATTCACTTCAAATTAAGTGTTTAGTGAGTTTTTGTTTATTCAGGTAAAAACCTTTCTGTTATTGTCTATATTGCTAATATTTAGATACGAGACGCCAAGGACATGAATTTTATTAAAGTTTCATTTATCTGTTTTAAATTCTCGTAATTTTATATCTGAAAATAAATTTAACCTGTAAGTTCTATTTTTATCACGTTTTGCCTCCTCCTTACTACGGCCCAAGGCCGCCGACTGTAAGCTAACAGTAATTTTTTTTTTTTTGGAAAGGCAACAATAAATTTATGACAGTAGGTTATGGCTATTTTATAAACATTTATGAGGTTTATCGTTCATCTAAACAGTTAAAATTGCTTTTGCTACCGTTTAAGTTTAACTCAGTATAGGGTATACTCTTCAGGGATGTGGTTTTGGTATTGACATGTTTAAGAAGCAAAAATAACCACAAAAACTGCAATGACTTAATGTGCATTAAGCATAAAATTCAATTTTTCGAATATGGCAAATGAACTACGTTTATAGTTCTTCTTATTAGGAAATCTCTAACATGCGCCATAAAAAAGTCAACAAGAAAGAACCAACTCTGACACAATTTGTTGATGAAGTTCCCGGGATGTTTCTTTTTCTAGCTAAATATTTTTTGTACTTTAGTAAATTAAAATGATTCTTCCTTTCTTTTCTATTGCATCAATAAAAACAAACGCAATGCAACAGTCGGATTTCTTTATAAGACAGTAAAAATGAATATGAATTTTTTCGAAATAAAAAAGTTATGTCAATCTGATATCACTGTTTTCGAAGTCATTTTTCGGTTAAATGAAAACACGTATCTTCTTGATAAATGGCCCACGGATTTTGTGGATGGAAAATGCGGTTATGGACTTCGATCAAAAAAGGTTTCGTGTGGAGGGTGAAAAAATTCGATTATGAATGATTATCGGTTTGATGCTACACCATCTTATATATTATCTAATGTTATCTAATAAATTTAAGATTCATCTCGTTCAGTTATATTATTACAGGCCTTATTTTATATCATTCAAATGTTATTTCAATAATCAGAATTATAAATTAGAAATAAATACAAACTTGGGAGATTCTCACGAAAGGGTAGTTTGGTGGTTATTAAGCGATTAGTGCATCTGTTTGTTGATCAAGCTATAACTGAGGTTCGACACTAACTCCGTATTAATATTCATACGCACGCGTATGCCCGGAAAGCATCTGGGAAAATTTGTATGAGAACTGATATCGATTTTGTCAAAAATGGAAATGCGAAATTCTATTTTGTTTACTTTTCGAAAGGGTTATATCAACAAATTTTTACCTTTTTCCACCTCATTAAGATTCTAAAATTAAATAAACTCTCTCCCACATAAATATCTACTCTTATTTAATTTAATGTTTATAAATTTGTCGACAAAGAACAAATACACTCGAGTTTATTTTAGAGTTAAAACGTTAAACTTTTTCTTTAGTAAATTGTTCCAGCGAGAAAACAAAATTGGCCAATAGACTGAACGGTACGAGCCTGGATGAAATATGTGGGGAATAGAAGGGCAGATGTGTACTAGGGTTAAGAATCCTTCAGTTACAGCCCCGGTCAGCAGGAGTACACGATCTGTAAATGCAGCATCAGCCGTCTGTCAACGTAATGGCGTCCGGGACGGCCACGGTTGTTGTGTTTTTACTTATTTGTTTTTTCCTCTTCCGCGTTCAAACTTATGGCTTTTGTACACGCCTTCGTAAATATATGAGTACCGAAAAAGAACCAAGACTAAACGCCTTTTATACTCGTACCTTACCTTGATTTATCTAGAAATTGTTTTCGGTGTACACTGAACAACTACATTTCTAAAGTGCATAGCTTTCTTTTGTTTCGCACTGAGAGCTACGAAATATTTTTCAAATTACTTCGCCTTTGTTGAAGTGCTAGAGATGAAAATGGATTTGCCCTTTTCATTTCACTTACTAGAGAAAACCTGAATAACATTTCAAATATTATTAAATCTAAGAAATATATTTGATGTAAAGAAAAACAATTTTGACATCTTTGCTATAAAATATTTTGATAATAATAGATATTGCAAATTGTTATTTTTTTCGTGAGATTCTAAAATGATGAATTTGTCTTTATTGAGTGAAGTGAGACTTTCTGTAGGTACAAGTTGACATTTTACTTGAAGGTAATTCATTTTGAAGAAATTTAAAACAATCGATTATAGTTCTAGTCTATCCAAATAAATTGCATTAAATAGTATCTATTAAGAAAAACTAAAAGATCTACACTAGACATTTTAGGCATCAATGAAATGAAATGGCTAGATTCAAAACAATACCGTCCCAATGGAAAAGGAAAGTCTGGAAAATACTAGGCAGACAATCACGACATGTTGTCCAGAAAAATAAAATGGGTGATTAATTCTTTCAATCTTGCTAAGAAAATAACATGATAGAAGTAACGAAAACCCTTTTACAACTTACCAAAAAGACGCTTCTATACGTGGAAAGTCACTGAACATAATGTAAAATGAAGCCATACAGAATGAAAGATCGCAGTTAATCAGTGGAGACATACCCAAGTGTCGACACTGGTTTAGACCACAACCAATTGGTACCCAATTTTATTTGAAATTTAAAAAGGAATTGAACAAAAGATTCATTAGGTGTCACTGGTTTGAAAGCCAAAGACAAAACAAGAAAGGAGCAATAAATAAATGTAACATGCACAAAAATAACAGAAATTAAAGAAACGACTGGAAAAATGATTAACAAACAAACCCCTAAGTATATCACCGCTGACCAGGAAGGAAAAATAAAGATCTAGAAAGAATCCACAGACGAATTGTTTGAAAACGAGAAATAGTAAGTCGGTTTAAAGACATTAGAAAAAAGTAAGCTAGAAATAACCAAGGAAAAAGTGATGCATGCAATAAACTTATTTAAAAACTAAAAATTCTCAAGATCAGATAAGATAATATGTACAAATCAGTGAAGTGATTTTTGAACAGCTTGTCTAATGAACCACATGATCAAGATATTGCAAAAGTGATTACAGAATCTATGACAAACTAACTAGAAGGGCATCTATTACGTCAAAAGAGCAGTAAGAGAACAAGGAATGAAAAAATCCAAATTAGGCAAAGAATTAAGCAAAGCTGTGTATTTATTAGCAATACTTTTTAACATTCACATCTTAACTGGAGTAGAAATAAGTATAAAAATTATGAAAAACCAATCAGTAATATCAGATGCACTATAGCAATAGAAGACGTAGAACAATGTGAAGACATCTTGAAACTTCAACTTTAAACAAAAAATCATCAATAAAGGCTTTCAAAAAGTGAATGAATATATCGAAGTCTACTAAAACTATCGTGGGTAGACAAAATAACAAATACCAAGATATTAAGAAAAATGAAGAAGCAACCAGACATCTTACTAACTATAAAACAAACATCAGAGGTGAAAAATATGAAATTACAAAGATCCAAGTGAAAAGAAGTTCTTGGTGGGCGTCTCATCTCAAAGTTAAAAAATAGCACATTGCTAGATCTATCTAAATGCAGTTCGGCCAATATTACACTAAAAGTCTGTCTCAAGGTATATGGTAAGTTAATCAAAAAATAAACGAATGCCAAAGAGAAAACTGGTAATAAAAAAATCGACGATATAACTCATGGTAATAGAACCAACCGAATCAAATGATAAAAAAACAGACCACAAAATAATTAAATCTTTACATACATGGTACAGTAGCCATAGTTAAAATTAAAGTGATTGTAAACACAATTCATCAAAACAACTCAACTTTTAATAAAATGATCGTTCCTTCTCGGTTTGTTTGTGATCTCATTCTCGATCCTCGAAATTACCAGATCCTGGCAAAGATCATACCGTCAATCTTTGCTGCCGTTGATCAATTTTTGCTGCACTCTTTCACGGTTCTCTTAAGTAATGCACAAACATCTTTGGAGTCTTGAATTTAATGGTCTACTATTCTAGTGCCATTTACGTTTGGAATCCCAATTCCAGTTCAATTATACTTTGACGAGAAAGGTTTAACAATTTCTGTTGTGCTGATTTGACCGAGAAGGCTATGGTGTACAATTAATCGAATGACTTTCTGACTTTAATCTCTTTATTGAAGAGAACAATATCGATCAAATCTCTATAGAATCTTGGCCTTCTAAGACTTCATCAGGTTGCTTCACTTCTATGATTAAATCGTTTGAACTCAGATAACTATTTAGAATTACTCATTTTCAGGTTAAATTTGATTAAGCAAAAATCTTCAAACTACAACAATATGTCAAGGCGCCTCGTTTTTTTATAATACACTTTGTAGTTATCACATGTAAAAATTTACATTTTTGTCGTACAAAACTCTTCAATTTTCATCTTTTAGCTAAGTGACATTAATAACTAATATCTAAAGATACAAGAAGATGTCGGTTCCACATGAAACTTTGCGTTATGCTTACTTACTTACTTACTTAATCCTAAAGCCTTTTTACCTTTCGGCGTAAGGCAGTGTGGAGTTGAGTTTACATTGTCTTCTTGCAAATTTTCCTTCATTTCTTTCTGTCTTCCGCCATTCTTCTCACTTCTTCCCATTTTATTTCCATTCCCTCTACTGCCTTTCTCACCTCTTCAAATCGTGTTTTTTTTGGTCTTTCTCTCTTTGCTTTTCCAATAGATCTTGCTTCATACACCTTTCTAGTAAGTCTGTTTTCACTCATTCTCTGGACATGTTACAACGATCTGAGTTGTCCTTGTTGAATCGTCTGGGTTGCCTCGGATATGTCTTGCTGTTCTCTCTATACCTGGTTTCTTATTCCATCTTTCTGTGTTTTATTTTTAATCTTTTGTAGAAATCTCATTTCCGTAGCATTTATTTTATTTCTTTGTCAGGATGGGCTTTACTATCTTCTTTACTACTTCTGCCTTTGCTGATCTTGGAACTTCTTCTTTTCCAAAGAACTGTGTTTTAAGGGCGTTAAAAAGCTACGCTTTTTGCTATTGTCTGGTTTATCTCGTCTTCTAAGTTTCTTTTGTTGTTTATGATGGATCATAAATAACTGAATTTATCTACTTGTTCGATTTTCTGCCCATTTATCATTATATTATCCTCCTTCTGCTCACCTCCAATGACTATGACTTTTGTTTTCTTTAGACTAACTTCCATGTGTATTTTCTTCAATTGTTCATTAAATAGGTTCATGTTGTGTTGCAGATTTTTTTCTAAGTTTCCCAATATTGCCATGTCTAGAGATGAAAGCGGAGAATATTCTCAAGAGAATATTTTCGAGAACGAAAATATTCCTACACGCTATTTAGTATCCCATAAACTTCTGGATGCTGAATACCACAGAGTCGAAGCAAATATTAAAACTAAAATAGGGGAAGCCAGTGCTCTTGGATTGTAGTGTGATGGATGGAGTAACCGATGGAATGAATCAATAATAAATTTCATCATCACAACTCCTATACCTGTCTTCTATAAAACCTTAACTACTGATAATAATCGACTTACAGGAGAATATACGGCTGGAAAATGGAGGAAATTTTAACTAAAATAGGAGCTGACAAGTTTCAAGCGATTGTGACTGACAATGCAGCTGCGATGGTCAAGGCAAGAAATATCCTCCATGAAAAATACGAAAATATATCTGTTTATGGTTGTGTTGCCCACACATTGAATTTATTAATAGGGGACATACCAAAAATGAAAACAATGTCGTCAATAGAAGGAGATGCAAAAGCTATTGTTAAAGAAATTAACAAATCTCATTGTTTATCGGCTACCTTTAAAAAAATACAGGTCGAGAAAAATGAGACAAAAATATCAATATCTCTTAAACTGCCCGTCAAAACACGTTGGGGATCAATTATTCACTGCTTAAAAAGTCTTCTTGATATAAAATATGACTTAAAAGCATTGGCTATTTGTGAGTCTGTTGAAGATATCTTTAGTAAGCGTATATGAAAGTTGATTTTGGATGAAGAAGTTTTTTGGGTAAGAGTGTCAAAGCTTTATTATTTATTAAATCCCATTGTTGAGTATATTACCAAATTGGAATCGGATAAGCCAGTATTAAGTAAAGTTCCCCAATGTTGTTATTCTCTGCAAAACCATTTTGAATCAGCCATGTTAACTAACCCTCTTTCAAAACAAGAAGAATCTGAATTAAAAGAATTCTTTGTTAAAAGAAAGCAAATGACAATACATCCTATTCACTTGGCCGCAAATATATTGGATCCTCGATTTAACGGTACTCATCTTACTAGAGAAGAACAAATTCAGGGAGGTGAGTTCATAGATGATCAAGTTGTTTCAAAATATCATGATGACTCACTTGATGTGCTCGCAGAATTGGCACAGGAAGGGTTTTATGCAAAACCATATGTGTTAAAATCAATTCAAAAACTAGACCCTGTAACATGGTGGAAAGGTACGTGTTTTGGATCAAATTTAGGGAAAATTGCAATAGACATTTTAAACATGCCAGCTTCAAGCACTGCTACAGAAAGGAGTTTCAGCACGTATGGCAACATATACACGGCAAAAAGAAATAGACTTACAGCAGAGCGAGCAGAAAAAGTCACATTCATAGCACATAATTTAAAATTACTCGAACAGAAGAGCAAGACCTTCGAACACCAAGAACAAGACACTTCAACCACAATAATAGATCAAGAACCCACAACATCCCAGGACCCTACAGTACGTATGGAAATGGAGCATGATGCAGAAACAGAGACATGCTCAAACACAACGGATACAGATACATCATTAGAAAATGTTGAATATTTATCAATTAATTGTCTCATCCAGCATTAGATTAAACAGTATTGGGCTCAATACTGCCTTGTGCTTACTTTGTGTAAGTGTTGGCCAAATGATACTCAAGAAGTTTCTGTAGCAAAATACAGAAACTTTTTTTAGAATCTATGGCTGCACGGAGCTTGACATTTTTGGCATTTCTATTCGTTAAATCATTCGACACGGGTGAGCAGCAACAGTCAACTCGTATCCACTAAACTTTTATGGGTCACATCCCTCAGTCAAAATTCCAAACAGGCATTGATTTTCTTGCTTGGACTGCGAACAACGTCACTGATCTTTTTACCTTTACTGCTAGTAGATATCGTCGAAGCCTTTCACTGACATCAGCACACACATACACATCCAGACGTACTTTAATATCAATTTCAACGTTGTACGTTGTAACAAAACGCCAGTAATTATAACCACATGCTTTGCAACCTAGTGCTACAGCTATGCATTGCAACAACATCCGATCTCGGTGGGCCACAAGGTTGCGTGTGCGTCTTCAACCTTTTTAATTAATTATCAACAATTCAATTTTGTGATGATGTTTAAAAATTGAAACAATCTCCCAGATACTTCTCAACGATTTGGACATAATCAATCTTGAAAGTCAAAAAATAGAGGTTAATAGCAATTTAAGCACCCCATAATTTAGTTAATTTCTTTCTACTTTGATGATGTTGAATATTAGATAGATGTTATTAAATTAAAACCGTTGCCATAATCAAGTTCAGAAATGTGTTGACAAGCTGACAAGGCTATGACTAAATTCAAAACCTGCATTTACACCATCGCTAGTTTGGCCTGATAGTAACCCACAAGCAATAAGTTAGCAGGTTTTTAAAACTAGAAATTACGTAAGTGCTGAAAAATCGAGGCTAATGTCAAGCGGTTCAAAGGCGTAAAAATAAACTTAATATTGATTTACCTAAACTATTTGTTTCTCATCATTGGATTCCGGTTTTATGCCCTAATTTAAACAATTATCCTACTCACAACAATGCCAATCATAGCACGATTGTTGTTTCAGCCAAATACAAATGACAAACAACACGCCCTCTAGCGGTACAATAGTACACTAAATGAATATTTGGTGTACCTATGAGAACATAACCCTAAATTCTTTGTCGATACTTAAAAGCAGCATTTCTTCGATTGAAAATGTTCTTTAAAAAAACTCAAACGTATAAATTTCAAAAGACGAGAATTTTTAACAAATCATCTAGAGGGGCACAAACTATCGAAAAAGTGCCGGCTCTATTCACTAATGGAAAATGTAATTACCTTGTAAGTGTGAATTCCTACACAGATATCAGAAACTTGAGGGGACTTCACTCAGCTCGAGTTGGCCAAAGGCAAAGGCAGAGGCAGTAAAACCTTTTAGTGTTAGTTTAAAAATGAATTTAAAAACATGGCTGTTCGACTGTGAAAGGAAAGTTTTGTGATAACATTTATTATTGTGATATAATGTGTATTAAATGTAACAAATCCATTTATAATTATACACGTTTAATATTGTTTATAAAACACTTTGTTTGTATAGAGCACCAATTATAAAAACATAATTAAATCGCTTTAAATTAAATACTAACCAATGCCGATTAAATGTAGTAAATATCCTGCTTAAACTCTGTTACGCATTTGTAAACACATTTATGCTAGCTTGGTCCTTCGAAGCGGCTAGTAATCAATATGTGCATTCATGTTTGATTACTCTGGATTAATAGGACTTAACCGAAATTACATAATCGTTTTGGAAATTGTACGTCCCTCCTAAATACTAAGTAGAACTGGAAACAATACAATTTAGGCCAAGAGAAATTAAACCGAAGAAACCCTTTAAATTTTAGATGAACCAAAAATAGGTTTCGTTGTTTTTAAAACTGTTAATCAGTGGGTGTATATTTTAACCCCAACATATTGTAATGCTATAAATTCAAGCAACGAAACACATGACGCGTAATTTTTCACCACCTGTTGGGGTAATTAATACGCAGGTCGGCAGCCAATTCCGCAAATGAATTCAAGCAATCCATTCAATATCTGAGAGTGGATTACGTTGCCTGTTGTTGTGCCCCAAGATTACCAATGAGGTATTCTAACAGTGGCGTGTGGAAAAAAACAATACATTGTAGGTGAGACGGAAAAAATATTACCCCTCACAAAAAGTTTCAACACGTTTCTAGTATAATGAAATCGGCCTCGAAAATACTTGGGAACCTAAGAAAAACGAATTGTCCTTCCTAATCAAAACAAAACGGTGCGACAAGTATTTTTTGTTTTAACGCACGCCAATGCAACGAACGATAGAAGAATTGAGATTGGTGGAGCAGCAAAGTGTGGAGACTCCGGGGAATGAGCTAAATGCGTGGATCGTGTGGCAGATCTCAGAATCCTTTTAATTCATCCGAGGATAGGGCAGCGGAAGATTCGTTCAACACACGCGATAAATATTTAAATAGAAAAAATATCTACCTGTCACTGAAACATTTCCAGTGGGATTAATTTTTTAAATAACTTTAAAGTAACATCAAATACATTGTATATATATCATTGTCTCCTATAAAATTTATCTCTTTGGGGAAATTAGGAAAAAAATCAATAAATAATTATGCATTGTTAAGTAAAAGAAGCATTTATTTATCAGAGTTAATTTAATTATCTTTTTCTTCAGTGTCGTTAATATTAATTAACAAAAAGAAGAAAAA